>FIZT01058681.1:0-21929 GCA_900065295.1 Paracoccus marginatus | reverse complement strand
GCTGAGTTTCTTTCATTTTTTGGACTAACCCGGCTTTGGAATTGACGTCTTCATATGCATCAATCGAGCTAAAAAAATTTGTGGATTTTTTTCTCATGTAAAGGCACAAATCTACGAGGGGTCCCGATGTTCCGAAGAAAGTTCCAAAAAATTTTTGAGGGCACAAATCTACGAGGGGTCCCGATGTCCCGAAGAAAGTTCCAAAAAATTTTTGAGGCCAATTCAAAACCAGAACAAGAACCATTTATTTCAATGTTCCAAAACACCACCAATTGACTTTCAATTGGTTCCCAACCCTGTTTAAACATGAAAAAGGGCCATCTCAGTGAACACGCGTTCCTTATAACTAATCAATAATCACCATTATCCTAGTTCATCCCTATCATAGGCGGAGATAGACCATACTTATTGGAAGGGAGCTTGAGACCTAATCAAAAGTCTATTTTCTTTTTTAGCCAAAATTAGATGACATCTTCAAAACATGGAGGCATAATTATGGCCTGAGGAAAGCAAAGACAAAATTTTTGAAAAAATGTCAATTATTTTATGCTTAATAAGGTTTATTTTTTGCTTATTTTTTATAGGTATTGGTAACAGAATAAAAAGTGCCTATGATCCTTTCCCAATGCATGCCTTTGGCCATCGGGAGTTTTCCAGACGAAAAATACGCGTTTCAAGCCAAAATTGTCATACTTAACTTTTTTGAACAATGTTTGCCCTCATTGGTTTGTTTGGACTATGCCACACTATATCACGAATTTTTTCCATTTTTATCCGATTTTAAGCTAAAAAAACGAGAAAAAAAATTCTAAAATTCAAGCCACGTTCTCTCAAATAACATAACACTTCAGAACCGGACTTGAGTTTTTCCATGCAGTGAAAATCAGGGACCAAAATCCGATTCCAATTCAATCAAAACCGAAATCGATGAAATCCGTTTTTTTTTCGTCCAAACTGATTTTTAGTACGCCTACCTATTTTTTGATCATTGTTTTTCGGATCCAAACAGAAGAATGTTGTTTTATCGATGACTTGTGTACTGTACACTCAATCACTTATGTACGGTTTTACATTCTTATTAAGTTAATTAGCGTTGGAGTGTACTCAAAGTGAAGAAGATCAGGAGCCGAGAGAAGTAAGAGTAACGAGTACCTACGATGATACCACAGTTTGTTAAACGGTTAACGAGTATTCTTCAAACGTATACCGTATCAACATATTGAAACTCGTTAACTATACTTATGCACGACGCGACGCGACGCGAAAGAGCAACGCTAACGCAAAAACAGAATGAATGATAAAGATAAGGGCTGCAAAATACTACCCTTTCTTTTCCTTTATTTTACACTTTTGAGTACTATTAAGCAGCTCTCTTTGCTCCTGCCGTCGCTGCCGTCGTCGCTATTATGTTGCCATCGTTGTTTCTACTCTTCTGCTGTTCGAGTAAGCCATTATTTCTTCTGATATTTGATATCCATAGTTACTTTATACAACTACCCTAATGGGAGTTTCCTCCCTTTCTTCATCTGCAATCGATTTTACTGCCAAAACTTATAAACTTTCCATTTATCTATTTTTGTTTACCATAATGTCAAAAAACTTTTCGGCATGTAGTGCACTGTACTGTGTTCGCTGCAGCGCAGCGTGTACCTACTAAAAGTGGTTTTCTGTACTTGCCTCCGCAATGATTGAGAGTTATTATTGACAGCAGGTAATAGGCAAATGGTGCAGATTAGCTCGAGTATGAGTAAGTAATATACTGCCCTACCTTCCATTCATTTTGTACCAAATTGGTGAATGATAACGATACCTGCGTACTAACATCGATACATAATGTGGATTAACCTCATGCTGGTTAAGTATCTATTTCTCCCTTATCTCATGGTACGTATCTTATAAATGCACCTATAAAGGGTCGTTTTTCAAAAATCAAAGTCTCGAATATGTCATTGAAAATGTGCAAATTTTTCGCATTTTGCATTTGCTTACAGAAGTAAACAGTTACGAAGTAGATACATACTACTGCGGTTAGATATATCTATCGGTTTTTATATCTTCAAATAGGCCGTGTGATACTTGTGCTCTACTCGAACATGTGTTTTGTTTCATTTCTTATCAGACTCGACGTGATGATGTTTAACATCGTTTGACGCGATCTGACTCTTGACAGTTTTGAATGATTCATATCATGGAAAAATTATGAGTACTTTGAACCGCCTTCTGTGCCGAGAAATTGAGACGCGTTCGAATTCAAAATTCTACATCTGGACTCTGGAACGCTATGCTATAGGCCTACTGACTTGTTACAACAAACTGACGATCGTTCGTTCGTTTTGTTATATCTATGTACTTTTACAGCCCAAATTAAATATTCAAATCTACTCCGTAGAGCGTCCAACAATTAGTTTAGTTTTTGGAGGAAGTAGACAGACGGGGAAAAAATGAAAGAAAGATAACAAATAGGATACACACGTGATTCGAGCTGTTGTTGAGAATGTTATACAAAGGTTGGAGAAATCACGCGCGTCCACCTTACGCATAATTTATCATCGCCTCGGTATCAAAGTTTTCGCTAAATCCAGCGTCCAGTTTCTATTATACATCTAATTTGTCATTATAATTTATTTATTCGTGTTACAACTAGATTTTATGGTAGGAACGAACGCAACGAACGCGTCAAGATAGAGCGATATGCCATGCAGCATGTTAAGGACGCTGCACCTATGTGTGTGGTACATGCGGCTACGGCTACGGCTGTGGCACCATGGAACCGAGGCACCAAACGCCAAAGCCACTCGCACACGAAAATAAAAAATATACGTACGCTTATGTAGGAGAAAAAAAAATCCACCTATGGTATACGTTTTTACCTCATTTGACATCTAACCAATAAACGCAGATCGCGTTAAACATTAAACGTCGCCTCTTAACTCAGTGTTCTTATCTTTGTAATCAGTTTAAGAGTGTCGACTGAGGAAAACGGTCACACGCGAGCCGTTCAGTTCCATCATTATTCCAAGAAAGTGAACATCGTCCCGATAGGGGGTCTTCGTATATTGAATCGATAGAACATACAAAGAGGCCACGGAGCAAAGCTGTAATAAAACAGGACCACTAACTGATAGACGATCATTCTATCGCTTTATTTTATTTTTCTGACAAATTTGTTAATATAATAAACAAGATAATAAACAAGAGGTAATACGTGTCGCGTACACCGAGTCTGCCGATTCCAGACGAAGGTGATTGTTGATACGTAGGTAAGTGCTCTCGTATTATTCGAATGATTGAAGTGAACGATTTTAAATCACGCTAGCCGCGCAGCCACCCCTACCTTCCCTTAGGCCTTTTTACAACCGCATGACGTTGCGTGTTCCTATTTTACTATCGGCTACTTTGCCAGACAGTTTGTCTACGCGTAAATTCCGTAAAGAAAAAAAAACACCGGCTATAAATAAGTAGAAGTGATGAAAATTTGTCGCGGGGACGGAAGAAGTCTGCTATATGGAAAGAAGTGCAAGGTGGAAAACTTGAATTTGATACCTACTCGACTTGGATCGAATTTAATTCACTCGTGGTTCATTGGCTTTGATTTAGGTTAATTTTTACGCGTCTATTCTAATTGATAATAGAAGCAATCGAGTACCTATCTTATCGCATGTGTATTGTGTACCTCTACGAGATGTGTAAATTGACCGCATAAACCTTTTTTTTTTGTTTCAGACGACTAAAAAACTGAAAGGAATTTCACCAACTTTAATTAAACAACGGTAAAGATACATTATTAAGTAGATCACATGAAGTAGGCTTGCGCCATTCATTGTAATCATAATGCTATTCACTTATCACGACACGAACGTCTGCATAATATATTTCTATTTTTTTATCTTCCGTAAGATCAGAGACCGTTGTATCAACGACTGGCGATAATAAATTAGAAGGCATTCAAAATACTATTTCAAAAATAACGGCATCTACAATTGCACCTGAAACAGTCGATGGTACCGACAATCAAACAAATTCCAATCAAAAACCAACGTCTGAAGTGTCATCAGTTGATTTATCTACTGATGTATCAAGTACGTATATCATATTTCATCATACATAGTTACGATTACGATTAATAATAATAAATTGAAATTTGTGATAGAAAAGTGCTTACACTACTTACCTTCAAATTTGCGGTTCATCGTAGGTTGCACTTTTTATACGTGTACTAATGGTTGCCTACTTCAGATCGGAAGGAATATTTATGATTCGAATTTTTTCGCAGATACAGTAGAACATCATACTGCGGACTCAGACGATAAAAATGAAGATGAATCGCATTCTGAAAATATTAAAACCGCTACCGAGTCGACTCATTACTTAGATAATCACGATGGCAGCTCAGAAATCGTAGGAGAGTCGTGGACTTCGAGTGTTCCTCACGATTGTGAGTTATACGTATATTCGTACAATATTCGACTTCCACATTTTCAAAAATTGAAATATATATTTTTTTAACGAAGAAAATGTGAACATTTTCAGCCTCGAAACGAGAAAGTTTGAATAATTCGTTATACAATTTGGCTGGTGGTGTTACACCCAGTTCTGAAAATTATCGCGATCCATACCAATATTATTCTCAGCAATATTATGCCAGGTATGAAATTCTGAATGAATTCAAAAATCGAAAAATTAAAATAAATTACTTTACATCCGAAATTGAACCGATATTTTTCAATTTTTAGCATGCAGCATGCATACATCAACAGTGAAAACTCTGCAAATTCTAACTATGTGAATCCGTGTAATTTCTACAACTCGCAAATGTATCCAACAAGTTCTCTATATCCTTCTGCAGGTAAATATGTACTCGTACTCGTAATTATCACGTATACTTATACCTAGACCTACGTAAAGATACTCGATTAAGTAACAAATCGTTATTCTACTCAATCAGATGGTTCCAGAGAACACAATGGAAAAATGTTACCAATTAATAGTAATTCAGCAAATGATAGTAATGGTTCTGCTGACTTGGTTCCAGTTAATGGAAGTTCCAATTCCAGCATTAATAGTAGTTATTATTCCGTTTATGGTACGAGTACTACTCATTTGCCAGTAAATAATGCGAATTCAAGCACAGTTGGTATGTCATCTTGCTACTCCTCGTATAGTTCAAATTACGGTACGCAGCAGCTGTATCCAGCGCAGGTTCGAAGAAGTTTCATTCGTTTATTTAATTTTTAGGGTATTTAAAACAAAATTATTATTTAAGAAATGCACCGAATAAAATTAAAATCATCTTGCTGTGTTCCCTGAAAAAAAAAAAAAATGAAAAGATTATCACGAACACGTGTCACGAATCACGGTTCGTGATCGGTGATCCCTACAAGTTACCACGTCCAACCAACAAGCTTTCACATGTCGTAGTAGTTGGGCTTATCATCGGGCTTATCACTGAAAAAATTTTAGCTTCGTGTGAAAGGGTTGAAAAAATTTATTTAAGGAAAAAATTAAATTATTTCAATCTTGTGATTAAATAAAAAGGTACTTATACTTAATAGTGCTTTTAACAAACGTTTTGTCAAATTTCAAAGTCTAAACATTTGTTGAAGTATCGTAACTATCGTTGTCGTTGATTGCCTTGAAGTAGTCTGTTAACTGCACCATAACATCGTAAAAATCTCGTATTTGTGAATAATCATTTTTGATATCGGCTTTATTAATTATTGAGGTTTTGCCATTGAGAATTATTAATATAACCCTAATCATAAGATGAGCATTCATTCGTTTTCATAAGCTTTTAAGCAAGTACGCGTAGATGATATTTTCATGATGTCTGATGTTTCAAACTCTACCAATTCTTCAGTTAGCAACGCGAAAAAAAATATTGCTACCGGAGAAATATTATATGACTCTAAAAGACTGAAAGCAAAAGATATCGAAAAAATAAAGATTGAAGTGGAAAAAAGACTCGATTTGAAATTGAAAACGGAGAAAAAAATTGATAAAAGGAAAAGTGATACCCTTTCACACGAGTCAGGTGAAAAAAATGCTGATGACTTGAAGACAGGCGAAATTAAAAAAATCAAATGTGATGGTGATAAAAACGATATCGACGATGTACGTTTTTTAAATTTCAACTTTTGAATACTACCGAATTCATCTTCAGATTTCAATATTTTTTTTATTTTTTTTTTTGTTGTTGTTTTCTGGCTTCGATTTTTTCTTGTGCTCATTTTTATGTTATTGTTTTAGGAATATGGAAACTATCCGAGTCCTTATACCGGGCAAGCAGCTGCTGTCGCCAGTTATTACGCAGCTGCCGCTGTTGCTGCATCTCAAAATTATTCACCGTATCTTAGTTCCAATCCACCTCCTTACCAAACTGCCATTACGCCGCTATCAGGTATATTCAACTTTCAACATTTCC
The DNA here is from genome assembly GCA_900065295.1 of Paracoccus marginatus. NCBI lineage: Eukaryota > Metazoa > Arthropoda > Insecta > Hemiptera > Pseudococcidae > Paracoccus > Paracoccus marginatus. Next base: position 15,508 of record FIZT01058681.1, on the reverse strand, counting down.
TCCATTTTTTAAATGAAATTTTGCATTCAAATTTTGTGATTTTTTTGCAGATAGTTCAATTGCTTCAGATCCCGTCTCTCCTGGAAAAGCAGAACAATCCAATAGGAAATCTAGTTCTGAAGGTAAACTAACAGCGTTCCTCGATTTTAGTGGGCAATAAATGCAACCGTTCATTAATACTCGTAATGATTTACAGGACGAAGTCGTGGTAAAGGAAGGAAGTCATCGACATCTTCTGCTTCAGTTACCAGTGACCCAAGCTCACCGTCTGCATCTCTTCATGGTGCTTTCGGGTCTTCGAATGAAATTAATTTAGAAAGAATATTTATATGGGACTTGGATGAAACGATAATAATTTTCCATTCGTTGCTAACTGGCGTATTTGCTGATCGTTACAATAGAGTAAATTTGATTTTATTGCTAGTTTGTCATTCAAAGGTGAAATTTTTATATTCGATTTTTTTTTTCTAAATGTAGAATACGCAATCTACAATTCAGTTGGGGTTTCGAATGGAAGAGTTAATATTCAATCTTGCTGACAACCATTTATTTTTCAATGATATCGAGGTAAATCATTTTATTCGTCTTACTTCTCGATATTCCATTTTTTTTTTTTATCAAGTACTGAATTGTTTTTCTTCTTATTTCGTGTAGGATTGTGATCAAGTGCACATTGATGATTTATCTTCGGACGACAATGGTCAAGATTTAACAAATTACGACTTCCGAACTGATGGATTTCAAGCTCTCAATGCTGCTACTTCAGGAGGGAATTTTTCTTTACCAGCGGGGGTCCGAGGAGGCGTCGACTGGATGCGAAAGTTGTCTTTTCGTTATCGAAAAATTAGAGAAACATATAATAATTATAGAAATAATGTCGGAGGTTTGCTTTTCACCCTAATTAATTACGAAGGTATCAAGTATGCATGTAAAGTATATGAAGTTCTCCCCCCATATTTGACAGGTTTACTGGGACCAGACAAAAGCAAAGAGTGGTTAGAAGTCAGGAAGGAAATGGAAGCATTAACTGAGAGTTGGCTGGCTCTTGCGGTGAAGTGCTTGACCTTAATAAATTCCAAGTATATTGATATTTGAAATTGATTTAAACCGAGAAACTTTCTCAAATAACAACGAGGAAATGTCTATATTTTCAGATCTGGTTACATCAACATTCTTGTTACTACTACACAATTGATACCAGCTCTGGCCAAGGTTCTGCTTTTTGGTTTAGGCGGTATATTTGACATTGAAAATATATATTCTGCGACCAAAATTGGTTAGTAGCTGTATAATTTACTGACCAGTATATTAGAATTAATTTTCTAATTGATAGCGCATTCAGTACTGAAGCTAAAAATTAAGGAAAAAGAAAAATGCGTGTTTTGTTGACGTGATACTATGGTTAATTGATTAACAGGAAAAGAAAGTTGTTTTGAGAGAATCGTATCGAGATTTGGTCGAAAATGCACATACGTAGTCATTGGAGACGGTCAAGACGAAGAAACAGCTGCTAAACAAGTAATAAATTTATAAATATCAATATTGATCATCGCGAAGATTCTAATTGATAACTACGAGTGTGTTATTTTTCAGATGACCTTTCCTTTTTGGAGAATTTCGAGTCATAATGATTTAGCTGCGCTGTATAATGCTCTTGATATGGGATTCCTGTAAGCCATTCCTTTTTTAATACCATTTTTAATATGTACACAAATTTGTAATTATTGCATTTAAATTGTTTTTACTTATAATTTATTTTTGGAATTCGATTATTTTTTGAATATTTGAATTATACGTGTATTTTTTCGTTCTTTTTTTCTTGTTATTTAAGGAACTGTTTGATTACAATTGTAAATAATTAAATGAAAATAGCTAGAAAATTTGTATCGGTGAATTTTTTCAATACAGTTGTTTGAATGATTATGCGCATTATTTATACTAATAATCAAAAGCAAACTTACAGATCAATAAAACATTTTAACAAGAAAAACTAAAAAACAGCAATTTATTGCGGATGAAGAAGTAAGAACATCAATAAAAAAAATTAAATTCTTTACAGGAATGAGATATGCACATGTTCCAGTAAAAATAGAAGGTGACTTAAGAGCAGCAGGTAGGTATTAATTAAATTACAATTATTTATCACAATACTGAAAATGACATAAAATGTCAGCGAGTATATACGATGACAGCGTTAATTTTTCTCAGAACTTGCAAAGTTCTCAAAATGAGGTTTTCTTGATTTCTGCAACGCTTGCATTTTCCCCGTGATATTTTCTAGTCGGCTCTGAAAGAAAATGAATTTATAATGACGGGTTTCTTTCACCGAGCTGTAGAATTGAGAAGTAACTTTCGAGTAATACACCTACAGAAGCTGATTGTAACACATTATCAATAACTGTTATTTGGTGTCTCATCTCTGCAATCGTATCAGCATATTTTTGGAAATCAACGCCATCATCTTCTCCTTGGAAAACTTTATCTAAATCATTCAAAGTGGAGTCTAACTCAGAAGCCAAGTTTAACTGAGATTCTCTGGAAGTTTAATCATTTATTCAACATACAATTACTAAAAAGTATGCGGAGTATTAAGGAAAAATCTTACTTTGCGGTATCAACGACTTTGTATAAATTATCCACTCGAGGCTTCAGAAATGACATTATACCATCAGCTAAGGCATCTCGTGTAGGATTCTCATTGAAATCAGATTTGTCTTCACTAGAAGTGCTAGAGCTGTTGTCTCCCATTTCTAAACAATGAATATTGGATAGACTTGAATGAGAAAACTAGAAAATTACTTTCAAAAAAGAATTTAAATTGTCACGAAGAAAACTTCTTATCATTCACCAGGATCAAGAGAAGGAGAACAAACATTTTCAGGCAGTGTATGAACCTGCAACTTTAAAATAAGCCACTTTTCATTCATCACTTGCGCGCTTTCAATTTTTTTTTCAACATTGGTCATAATTTCTTCTTTTGAGCTTTTTCTTGGAAACTGAACTTGTTTCTTATTTTTAACCAGCTTTTGTTCGAAAAGAAAACTGAATAAACTGAGTACTGGCGCCGGAAATTTTTGTCGTGTTGAAACTTTTTTTGTTTCTCTGTGTGTGTGATGCGCAAATGCGCGCGCAGTCAATTACTTTTTCTTGTTTATTTATTTATCTCAAAATGTAATCTCGTAGAAGTGAAGTCGAAAGTTGAATATTTTGACGAAGTTTTATAAAATCTATATAATTTAATTAGTTGTGGAAAGTGTTGAGCAAATATATTATTTGCGTGTATTTCACTGAAATCAGTTTATTTGTTCAATTGTGAAGTTATCTTTTATTTTACAACCATGAGTGAAATCAAAGTTGATCCAAAGCTCGATGATAAGGATAATTTAGCTGTGGGTGTAAATAGTTATCCGAAAAATATACAAGAATTAACTGATTACGTAAATAAAATTTTTCTATTTCGCAAATTTGACCAGTTTTCTAACTTTTTGGATTCAAATAATTGAATTTCTTTTTACTCGAAAGCTACTAAAATCGATATTCGTTGGCCAACTGATTTACAATATTTAATCTACGATGATTGCGCGTTGTCATTATTCATTGCAGCGACTTAATTGATTAATTTATTTATTTCAGATCCAGTCATTATTACAACAAATTCAAGAAAAATTCCAAACGATGTCTGATCAAATATTAACGAGAAATATCCTTTTATTTCACTACCTACTTTAGTTACAGTTCTACTACGTAGATATACTTATACTTACATTATAATTATGTACTTAAATCATTTACTTGCATGAAAATATTTTCCCTAACTAATATGATCACTAGATGATATGGGTAACCGTATCGATGATTTAGAGAAAAATATTGCTGATTTGATGACACAAGCTGGCGTAGAAGCACCAGATAAGTAACTTTATTGGTTTTTGCGAAGAAAAAGTTATTGAAATTTATTCAAAACCATTCGCCTCAGCACCCTGCTTCTAATTGGATCACGAAGATTTTCATTTTCAATTGATGTATTCATATTTGGTTATATAAATAATTATAAGTTTTATTACTTTCATTGTATTATTTTCATCATTATAAAATACAAAATCAGGTACATACGTATGTATGAAATCAATTCCCAATTTCTCATTTTTTCTCAGTTCAAGCCTCATTGTTTTTTTAATTTACACATTCTGTTGCAGTCTTGGATCTCTATTTATTAGGATTCTTTTTTCCTCTAGTTTTCTTTTTCCTCATAAGCCTGAAGTTCAAATCAAAACGACCCACGACTCAGCTTCGACCATACAGCTTTTGTTTTTGTTATGGACTCCTAAGTAATACATACAACGTTGATATTAATTAGGCGTTTCTGAGGTTAAGAATGGGATTTTAAATATTTTTGAGAACGAAGAACGAACCATCAAAGCTACTTCAAAGTTCAAACAGCGTACGGTTTTCATCGTTTTCATCCATGATATTATTCTCGCTTCGCTATTCCCTTAGATATGTTGGTAACATTGTATACGCCCCTGCCCTACCCCTTTTGGGAAAAGGGAAAGCTGAATCATGATACCAGACCAGATGACTGAATTTCAAAGCACGTGAATGTTGTGTGCCATTGATAGATAATTATCAAAATGTGACACTTTAATTTCTTTTCTTATTTTTATAAATTCGTATCGTGGTATCGAACGTTGATTCACGTACATCAATGGCAGTAACGGCCTCTTGATAATTTTCAAATGCACTTTATGCAATTGTAACAGTTGCCATATTTTTTATCTTCACGATGGGTTGTGTCGAATCAAGATATTGTGTTTCAAAGAATAATTCTTCCAAAAAGTATGTAATAAAATTATCAAAAGTCGGATTACGTCCTGAAGAAATCGATCATGTTTGCAAGCTGTTTGGAGACCAAAGATCTGTTTCCAAAGACGTTATACGAGTGAGTAAAAAATTTCAAATGTTCGTTATAAATTTATGATGAAAAATTTCATATTCATTTCAATATGTAATGTTAAATAATCTTTTCTTTTTCAAATAACTTTGAAAATTGAAAATATATCGGAGTGATTTGAAAATTGAATTGTAAATTTCAAATTTCAAATTTCAAAACCTTGAAATATTCCATTATTTCGTAATGCCATGTGAACTAAATTTATTTCACTGTTATCTGTGTCAGATGAGATGACGTGTTTTAAGGTGCAGTAGTGTAATAAGTAATAACATAATATCTAATTAATTTTTCTTTCGCAGGAACGATGGCAAAAGTTACTGACACCGTTTATAATGGATACGTATGAAAGATACCTCGTAGACAAATCAGACAAGAAGTTAGAAGGGACAATCGACGCTGTAGCTTTCAGCGTATTTTTGACCGATTTCGTAAAAGGAGCTGTTGAAGACAGAGTTGAAATGTATACATATTTTCTAAACAAAAGCAACTCGGAGGAAATTAACATTTCCGACTTGCAGGAGGTAAAATATATTCTCTGCCTGGACACATTCAAGTATAGCTCCTGCACGTAACATATTTTATTTGTATGTTTCAGTACTTGGTTCAATTAATGAAATCCGTTTTATTGTTGATGGAAGCTAGAGACGTAGCTCAGTATGAGCAATGGTTGGAAAAAGGATTTGTGTTTTCCGATGATGATATTCGACGTTGGACTGCTGCTACTATTTTGAATGTTTACGATCTCACTAAAATTGTGAGTATTTTGAAATTTGCATTCGAATTGGATAATTGATAAATGTTTAATGCAAATTTAATTTTTCCTCAGTTGCGTAGAAATTGTTTACGTATTCCCACGAAGTTTAATTATTGACGTTTGGCATATTCTTTCTTTGCTAATAGCCGACATCTTTTCTGCTAATTGACCCTTTGAATTTTTTAGCATGTAAATTCAAAATATTACGGTTTGTGAGTTCTTTCGAATAACCTTAATTTTTGAATCCGTTTCCGAAAACAATTAGTTCATCAAGTAACATTTTCCATCCGATTTTACAAAATTAATCCATCTATCGTTCAAAAAGTAAAATTATTCGATGTAATCATTGGCGAGCGTCTTGTGTTTCTTAAAAAAAAAAAAAAACAAAACACGCATACCGCCGTTCGAATCGTTTTCAAATTCTCAGAATGGTTTTGGAAACTGATCATTATCGTCGGAGAATGTATAATCTGTCGAACATATGCGTCCAATAAAAATGATTTTTTTCAGATTATCGTAGAATGCTATTTCTTACAATAATAATTATTTTATATTTTTAGAACTCTATATCGCGAGATGAAATGACGTCATGGATGACGCTGAACACCGACGTTGTTCTGCTGCAAAATTTTCTCTTCTATTCCTTGTACGAGTTGGATAAACTAGAGAACAGTAAAAATGGAGAACAGCGAAATATTCACTGTCCATTGCCACATTTAGAATTGAATGTTTCGAAAGAAGACTGGAGAGTTATTGTTAATATACCATCGGTCATATACATAAATAGTCATTTACCGGCGGAAAACCGATTTCGATGGCGGTACGATAACCCTTTTTGAATCATTATCTCATGTAGTTTTTTTTTTTTTATTCGTCATCTCTTAACAATTAATGCTACGAAATAATATTTTCTCTCTTTTTTAATCATCAGCTTGATATATTCGGCAGATATAAATGGCGAAAGTTTTACCACGTTTAGATCTTTAATATGTAATAAAGGACCTTCCGTACTCGTAGTGAGGGATGGCGACGGTCACATTTTCGGTGGATATGCTTCAACCAGTTGGCACGTCGGACCAAAATTTTTTGGTAATATTTGTTTTATTTATTTATACTAGGCATCGTGTTTTGATTTGTTTAAATTTACGAGTAAATTACGCGCGTGTAGTTGTATTACTTTTGAAAGTATTTTTTTGAATGTGCGTTCCCGCTTTTCTGCATGTCAAGTGTGTATAACAAAACACGTAACGAAGAAAATGAATAAATTATGATAAATATTTCATTAGGTTACCACGCATAGGTGGTGTCGAACTCTATTCGTATTGAAATTTAACGTTACGCAACAGAAACTAATAGACGTTCTCCATTTTTGTGAGAAAAATTGAATCAAGGTTTCCTTACAAGTTGTAAAATTTCCACCTCTACGAAATGTGGACAAAGGACGCCTCATTTGTTATTAATTTTGAACGTATATTTATTTTTCATCGGAACCCTTTCGAGAGGGTCGTTATTGCGTGATTTTTTTTTCTTTTGCGGCCTTGGGGTTAAATTAAAGTGCGTAGCTTGATAGAATTTTTCACTAAGGACACCACGTCGTTAATTCTTTTTACTTGTTCGTGCCGGGTTTCTTCCTTCTTGACTTCCCAGGATTTGAAGTATCGTGAAAATTTTTTCGGATTTTTCTTTTCGCGCATCGATCCACCTAATAAGCTATCACGATTAATCTGATGAGTTTTTGAAATAATTTTTGAATTTATTTTTTGTTGCAGGAGATCAGAGATGTTTTTTGTTTTCTTTACAACCTGTTATGAAGATATATCCAACTTTACCCCACAACGATCACTTTTTGTACCTGAATGCAAATCAAAAAGCGTTACCCAACGGTCTGGTTGGTATTTTTTCGCTGCTTTTTTTTAAAAAATGTTTTTTTCAATCAGCGAAATGCAATTGATCGCGAATAAATATTAACGAAGGACAAGAATGCAATCTGATAATGGAAAATATTTCATTTATCGTTCATAAAGGAGCACGTGTGCTTTCTTAAAACTCGTTCAGTCGAGTATCAGCCTTGAAAAAGTACACGCACCGTATTAAATATCTTTCGCTAGTCGCTACCCAGCTGTCAACGTATCGATTTCTCATCATTAATAATGTATCTCATTTTATAGCCGAATTACCTTAAACCCGATTCGAAAAGTTTATTTTGGCACTCTAGATATAATCTATATTACTTCAATAAAGTAAACATTGTCGATGCGTTCAACACGAATGAATTTCATTTTATGTAGGAGGACAGTATAGGACGAAAATTTTCAAAATTGTCTAATATTTTTTCGCTAGTCTTTGTAAATGCAAAATTTTTCCTACATGAAGAAGTTTGATATGGATCGATGATTTTTTCGAATTATTATTCTTATTTTGTGATTTTTTTTTACAGGGAATGGGTGGCCAATTAGGATATTGGGGATTATGGATCGACGCCAGTTTTGAGTTTGGCTCATGTAGTCCTAGTTGCTCTACATATTCTGGCTATCAAATGCTGTCCTGTTCACCAGAATTCAAAATAGCCGGTTTGGAGGTTTGGTCTGCCGAAGGAATGTATAATTTAAACGACGAGAATGGAAGTATCACCAACTCGATGGAGGTAAAAATCACGTTGACGATTTATTTTTTGCATTTCGTATATTGATTTTGTCGACGTAATAATTTTCCAGGATCAAGAAGGAAGTATTTTACATAAAGATCCGGGTGCTCGAGCTTTGATGGATATGTTGGGAAAAACCGGCCAAGGAAGGGACTTTTTAGACGCGTAACACCTAAATCCATACCTAACCATTTGTTTCGAATTAATTTTATTCAACCACGTGATTGTTTTTCTTGTACGCAGTGTCATTTATTTTTGTGTAATTTTTATTTATTTTGTCGTTGGGTGTAAAACAAAGATTGCATTCGTTTTTCCAAAAATACCATTGTTTTTTCGTTGGTAGGTAATATGAGTTACCTACATTGTTTTGAGAAAACATTGCGTTGCTTTTTGATGAAAAACGATCCAAGTACATGTAATGTTCTATGGTGTTTCGTCGCGAGTTTTGGAGCCCTTCTCGAATGCAATCAAACTTTCATTTTAGTTCCTATATGTGCTAATTTTTTGAACATCATTTTACGTTGCTTTTAACCATACCGCGTAATTTCTTGTTGAGAGAAAAATTTCACGTCTGACGTATACGGAAATGATAATAAAAAATTTTTTATTCATAGTTTAATCATTTATGTTCTGGTCGTTGTAAAGTGCACCTAATTGAGCGAAAGCTTTTCATTTTAAAATACCGCGAAAATGTACTGAACTCGTTCCAATTTACCCTTCGATGAAAGTGAAACTGCGAAGATAGGTATACGACGATTTGCAGTCTTGAAAGAACCATTCTGCGTATAAAATTCATTTACAACTGGGTTTCTAAACAGTAAATTAATTTTTTTCTCGTTCGTATAATTATTCTGCGAATTTTTTCAAACGACGCGACGTGTACTTACATGAGCTTAAATTAAGTATATCGATGAAATAATTATTAGGTAAAAAATTGGATGTCATCAACGAGTAGCAATTTCATTGCCAGAATAAAAATCATATAAAGCGATAAATCATATCGAAAGTAGGTACTCCTCTCTCATGTGCATTTAAATTTTTAAACGGCGAGCACTTAACCCACTTATGATCTTTATAAATAGATGACGAAGAACTGTGTTCAATAAAATATTCTTCTATAAAATAACAATTAAAATGTTTTCGACCAATTTTCGATTTTTTTACGGACCGTTGCAATAAAACGCGAAGGTTAAACGAAAATAATTCATTTATATTTTTGTGCATCAACGAAATTACCGATCGATTCAAATTTTAATTACAAGTTGCATCATGTCGAATGGTACTTACTTATTGAAAATTTTTCAGGAAGTGAAATTGATATTCTTTTAATATTTGATAGGTAGTTTATCTATGTACCTTATGTTTGAGTTGCGAATTTAAACTACGCAATTTGCAACGAACGCATTGCCAAATAAATAAAACGTCGTTTTCGATTTTATTAGGTATTCTTTTTGTTGATTCTCATCACATCTCAGATAGAGATGCCGTCGAGACGAGACGAGACGAGATATTCTGAAGTCTCGTCTCGTCTTGGCAAAATTAATTGCGAGATGCGAGACGAGACCTTGCACTCCGCTTAGTTTTTTTGCGCATGGCCGAATTTCCTCATGATCACGAATAAAAATTTGACAATTTTTAAAAAATATCTGAAATACGTTTTCGACTTACTTATGAAATTTTTTTCTAGTATTGTATTTGTAATTGTCATAGTGGTTACAGTTTAGGCTCGGAGTTGGATTTCTCGAGATCTCAACGGTTTAGGATTAGCATGCCCTGAATAGGATCAGTGTTGTTGGACCGAAATGGACCGGAACATGGACCGAAACATGAACCGCTAAAAACTACCAATTTCTGGTCCGTAATTGTCTGGTCCGGAACGATAAACAATAATGTACCAAGGACCGAAACTGAACCGAAACAATTCGTAAGAGTCTGAACCAGAACTGAACCGAAATCTAACCGAAAAAATAACGGTCCGATTTCGGACCAATCATCTTCTTCGGACATTTGACTTCAATCATTAATCAAAAGTTGTAAAAAACTCAAGTGTACATAATTATTAGGGTACATAAAAGTACATTGATCTTTGGTCCAAACGCTCCAAAAAAAAACAAACTGTTATTTTTTTCAGTTCAATTTTACTGAAAAAAATTTTGGACTGGTGTGCTTTTTTCGACTTTAACTGGAGTCTGGACTCTGGAGCTGGACTGGAGTAAATTTCACGTTGTGGAATTGTACATATAAAAATTTTTTTGAATCTAAAATTTTATTTTGGGGCCTTACTCAATTTGGAAACAATTTTGTTTTAGACCGAAGCGAAACCGAACCGAAATCTTTCGATTTGGTCCGGAACATGAGTTTTCTGTTGTTTTTGTTCCACAATTGGAACGAAACTGGTCCGTTTTGTTTTTTTTCTTGGAACGCGGAAACATGAACCGGAACGAAATCATTTCGGTCCAACAACACTGTCTACTTCCTAGCTCATGTTTCAGAAAGCTTTACGAGGCTGTAGTTCTCCTTTTTTCCAGATGTTTTGTTATGGCACTGAGGGTGCGATAGGAAAAAAACTAATTATTTCGAGTTCGAAGCTCATTTGAGTTTTCTAGAAATATTTTGTGAACAGAGCATTGTAGAAAAAAATTGAGGCAAAAAAGGATTTTTATAATGAAAAATTAAAAAAAAATTTTGACACATTTTGACATTTTTAGATCAATTTATGAAAATCAAAATTATTAAATTTTTTCAAAACAGTTGAAAAAAAAATGAAAATGAAATAGCTACAACAGCATCACATTGTATTTGTCCAAGGGCAATTCGCTCAAAAGCGGGCGAGAAATAAGCGAGAGCGAGACGAGAAGTCTCGTCTCGTCCGGCATCTCTAATCTCAGACTTGAAGTGAAAAGAAGGGTTGGATTGGTGCGTGAAAAATTCTAAATTTGCTCATTTTCGTTAATTATGAATGCCGAGGTGTTATCGATGGGATCAATGGTATTATTTTCGTCACCTTCTCAACAATTATGTAAAGTTTCAACGTCGGCTTATTTGATTTGTCTTATCACCGTACCGAAGTTGGTATAAATTACATCGCGTAATTAATCAAAGAAATATCAATAATTTCCGAATACCTATAATTAAAAAAATTCTGTTGATGTATCCTTGACCAGGGAAAAGTAAACATATCGTGACTTTCGTTGGTTTTTTTAAATGGCGATTTTTTTACAATTTAAAACATGCATTTTTAAAAATTAAATTCGGTAACAATTTTTTTTTTTCAGAAATACAGTTCTACCCCTTCAAAAACTTACATCTGCAAAATATGTAACGTTCGTACCGCGAGATTTACTCGACATGCCTGAAAATTTAAGACAAGAGAAACACTAAAAAAAAAAAAATTTCGAATAAAAGTCTCACAATATTGAGATTTTTTTTGTAGTAAGCATTGCGAAACGAGAGTCATGAAACGTACAAGCGGAAATCTTCTAATATCGCCGTAGTAAACAATCAGATTATACACTACGTTGGGTTTCCTTTTCCTTATATATATTTTTTTCCAATAATCTATAAAAAGAAAATTACGTTTCTCGAACTTCATTAACATGAAGGCGTTGATTTGATTTCCATAACGTCAAACTCGATTACCCTAGAAAAAAGCGAAAGAATGCATTACTAATCGAAAAATTTGATCAGATTTATTTATAAACGTTGTTACGGCGCTATGTAATAATTCTAATAACTACCATGAGCGATTCCTTATTGCTAAAAAATTTATTTACTGAATGACCGATGAGAATTAGAACATTGGAACAGTTAACATGTGGAAAATGATTCATTTTCTGGGAGGTTTGTATAGAAAAAAATGGGCTCGATCTATACCTTGAACGCAACGTTTATTCGGTTCATTTTTATAAACAAGCGAAACTATATTGACTATTGAGCAGATATGCAAGATATCAATCTACGCGTGCTTGCATACAACATCCTGGCTAAAAATTATTATCTAATCTTGAAAATCGCAACTTACTGCGCCATTATTTTGGTTTAATTTTTACACACTAAAAGAGCATGCAACATTCCTCTTCATCTACGACGTAAAAATTATCTAGAGAGGATGTCGATTAGTTCATTTCTGTAGGCGCTTTTTCTGATTCATACCTTCTTGCCAAATTTTTATATAAATCATTAATCTACACGCAAGCGAATGACAAATTATAAATACTATGAATCGAAGCAGGAAAAATACAAAAAAAATGTGTCATCATCGAGCGAATTCAAAATCTTTTAGAAGAAAGTTTTGTCTAATGAAAATTTCTCAGAACGTAACAATTCAGAAAGTATCATATCAAACATTCATCTAGATTAAGTAAATAAGGCAGTTCTCCTACATCAATGAATGTTTCAAATTTTCAACGCTGAAAAAGGTTCAAATTAATTCCCTAGTACATATAATAGGGGATCAGATCATACCGGAGAGCTAAATAAATCGAATCCTTTTATTATTTGTTTCAAATTCGTTGCACAGTTTTCGATCAGTTCCAACAAAAACTGGTACAATGTGAGAACTGAGAAAACGTATTTATAGTCGAATGGTGGGCTCGGCTGTGCAGCTGGACGAATAGCTTTGTTGACATTGTCGACATTGAATATTTACTTTTAGTATTTAATTTTTATTGCCACGTTTCATTAATCAATTATTCGCAGGAGGGTTGCGATTTTGTCATTTTATAAACATCCGTATATTTTGTCAAAGATAAATATCGTTATGGCTTTTCATTCCATGTTGATCGTGTTAAATATAGTAGGCAGATACGAAATATGCTTTGAAATATAATGTTAATAGCTGTCTCAAATGAAAACTCGTTGTCGTTACAATTTTATTTTTTATTTATTTATTTTTTAGATTCAAATAAGTGTATTCTTGACTCACGAAATGTTTAACCCAAGGATATTTTGCTATTTTCGTAGCTCTTCGCGATTAATTTAAATGCAATTTTTTTCAGAGACATTAAATAGGTAGAGGTACATTAATTTTCATGGATCACACGTAGTAGGTACGGCCCGCAGCAAGCTCAAATACAATGTAAAATTTTGTTAAAGAGCTGATTCAAGACAGACGACGAGTTGCAACTGAAAATATATGGAGATTGCGTCGATTCATGAATATGGAAAAGGTACAACAAGGTACATTCTACAAAGAGATATAAAACGTCGAATGGTCAATAAATACTCGATTTGTCTGACAAATTTGACGATAAAATGAAAATAATTATATGCAACTAACACACGGGTACACCTCAACTGTTGCACTTCTGCACAAAAAATCAAGAGGAAGTGCAATGCCGTAATTTTTGCAAAGCAATAAAAAATATGTATGTCACCTAGACTTCGCAATGGTCAAAACAAAAACCATCATAAAAAGCTGCCAGAAAAAGAACCAATACAATGAAAAATTAAGTGTTTTCTAGGTATAAGTATTCGAAACGCCGAACTGCGGATACCATACCACAAAAAGCAATTAATCCGTTTGCAACGAGATTGAAATAGTTTGACACAAATTAATAACCTATCAATGAAACGATGATAATGAAAATTAATATGAACTTGACAATGTACCATGACCTTGTCTTTCTCATTTCCAGTGATTCGAGGAGAAAAACGAGCGACGCACCTATTTGATTAAAATAGAGCATCTTCCTTCCACACACCCCCCCCCCCCCCCCCCCCCCGGTAACTCGACGCATACGACTATCCGTAGCGTCCGTAGCGCACACCACCTGATAACAGCGAGTTAACATGCTTCACGTTTTGCCGTTAAATGATCGACATTAACCAAAACGACGCCGCAAGTTGCATACAATTCGGGAACGTTCGGTTGGGTGCTTGGGTGTCCGGCTTTCGACGACATCGTACGTAGTTTTCTTCTTTCCGAGTTTTTGATTATTTTGTTCAAAAAAGTTTTTACAGTGATCGTGATGGCTGCTTATGCTGATTGAATAAAGTTTTAAAGAGTTTCCATTGAGTTTTACACGCTGCCGAATTTCGCTCATCGGACTTCTCATTATCGAAATGGTACGTACGCAAATGGATTGAGCACATTTCTTTTTTCAAATTTTCGTTTTTTGTCCGCTTTGAAGTTTAAACTTTCCGTCAAAATCAACGCTATGATTGCTATAGTATGAATAGGACTTATTTGTGTTTCGCCGAAAGTTTACCGAAAGTGTTTGATTGCAAGGTTTTCTACGCTGATAGGGGTATCGAAATTCTGTTTTGAAAAATTTGTCGACTTCATTTCTTTTCACGCGTTTTTAATTTCTTCTTCAATTTTCTCTTTCAACGAGCGTGGTACGGTGAATTTATGTGATACGTTATAATGTAGGTAAGACGAGCAACAAGTATCAAAAAATTGGCTTATCAAGAGATTTTGTCGAGAAATTTATTATTTTTTTCAAGTACATTATACGTCATTGTGTGTAATTTACTTGTGTGCTATGAAGTCTCGAAGATTAAAAAACACTCAAATTTTCAATTTTGCTTGTAATCAACTTTGTATGCTTTATCTATTGAAAAATATTGCTTTAAATTGTTTTCGAATAAATTTTATTACTCGACACATACTACACTTTTCAAAGCCACCATGTGGGTTTTGCGACAAATTAAATTGTATCGATGCCTGATAGCTATCTATTTAGTGAGTTGAACTTAATCATGATTAATTGCATGTATTAGTAATGATTTGTTTCGATTCGATTTACGATAATAAATTTATGTTAATGCATCACGTGCATCACAATTACATTTATGCGGTGTAATAGGTGAGGTACAAACAACGCTGAAGCATTATTTAAAAAAATAAAATGAAGACATTGAGAACTTTTTTTTATTCAAAAATAATAGGTACTCAATGTTTAAGGAGGCGGAATTTCACACTTTGAAATTGAACTTCGTATCCTCACCCCCACACCGTCACATACACCTTCTAAAACTTGAAAATTTTGCCAAAAATAAATAAAAAACAGAAAAAACTACTTTTTAGTGGACTACCTTTTTTTGAAAAAAAAAGTCCACTAATGCAATCGGTATGGGTATTTTTTATTCATTTTTTCCCCATTTTTTGGTGGC
The DNA here is from genome assembly GCA_900065295.1 of Paracoccus marginatus. Classification (NCBI taxonomy): domain Eukaryota; kingdom Metazoa; phylum Arthropoda; class Insecta; order Hemiptera; family Pseudococcidae; genus Paracoccus; species Paracoccus marginatus. The sequence continues at coordinate 43 of FIZT01058681.1, read as the reverse complement.
GCGATAACTCGAAAAAAATTTGACCGATTGAGTTGAAATTTTT
>FIZT01058679.1:0-14031 GCA_900065295.1 Paracoccus marginatus | reverse complement strand
AAGGGAATTAGGGAAAGACTTTTTTCGCTTAGCTGTCTGGGGTTCATTTAAACACCCTGTATTTGAAAACGTTATCGATATAGGAAGAAAAAGCTGTCGAGCTAAACTGTGACTTTGCGCAATGTAAATTACATTGCGGTATCGTGTATTAGCACAGTCTCGTAGACTTTTTGCCCATTTTTAATTTCTATTCGGCGCCCTCTCGTCCTTTCGTATCTTTGGAGGTCGGAACTTGTGATGCTGAAACCACCCCGGTTCCCAACATTCGTGATCCCACACGATCTGTTTCTGTTGAGCGTAGAGAAAAATTCGCGAATGCTTTTTTGCAACGTTGCGTTCTTTTGATAGACCATAGAAGTACGAGTTGAAACGTGCCTTTCGTCGCGGAGAGCTTTTGCGCAGCCCGAGAGTTAAATGAACGGACGGACGATGTTGCGGATTTATTAATTATTTGTGATCTGAGCTCGTCGGTCGCTTTGAGTATTAATATAATATATGGAGGGATAAAAATCATACGTTTACCATTATGAGTATGGGGCCATGATAGAGTGCGCTATTCAGATGCGAGGAGTACACTTGATGCGCACTTGACGTACAGTGTATAAGTTGAAAAAGTGATAACAGTAAGAAAATATTTAAGTGAAAATTTTTTAAGCAATTTATCATTTATTTAAATGAATAAATGAACAGAAACTCATTCAAAATTGAAAATTAAACGTATTTGAAATCGCCCACTGTACACCAAGTGTAGTGTAAGTGTATGTTAACGCGCGCTCTATCAAAAGGTTGGTGGAAACTACATTTTTACCCCTCCATATATTATATTAATACTCAAAGGTCGGTCGTCGATGAGAGGTTGTGTGGTTGAATTGGGGGTTTGTGCGCGACTGGATTCTGGAATGGTTCGAAGTTAGGTAAGTTTTTTTTGGAATTTTTTCACTACGTCGAGTCGATGGGTTGATTTGTGTGAAGGATAAGGATGGAAAGTGGATTGATTAGATTTTTATTTTTGAAAAAATGTGTAACTTTTGTTATTTTGAAAAAAAAAACAGCAAATTCGAATAATTTTTTTGCTTGTGTATTCATTGTGGTGTTTTTTTTTTTTTAATCGTAGTACCTTTGAAATTGAATAATTTTATTTAATAATTTGAAAAAAAAATTAACTATCTAGGTGTGGATTTCGCAAAAATTCAATATTTCAAGTAATATCTAGCATGCATTATGAAGTATCTATCACGTTTTGACGAGTACATTTTTGAAAAAGTTGAACCACGTGTTTTGAGATAAGGAGCTTCGCGTTTTTGCATCGGTGCATCATTTGTGTTTTGTTGAGTCAATTTTGGAAGAGGTGGGATCACTTTTCAGATGATGTATTCACCTACTCTCGAATTTTACTCTATTCTTAGTTTATGGACGAAGAAATCGTACGAAAAGTAGGTTAGTCTATAGTAAATTTACAGCTGTTATTTTTTCTTTGGTTATAAAAAACTGTAAATCGTTGGAAACAGTGTGAAAACTCTAAATTTCATTTGTTGGCAGCATTTACCTAGCCTGCTTTTTTGGTTTTTGAAATAATCTAGAATAATTAAAAATGTCCAAAATTCTTGAAAAACTTGGATAGATTTTTTTTGTGCAATATGCGTTCATAGACTTGCGTTTTAGTGAACTCCTAAAATAAATACACCGTCTGAAAGATGATTTCATTCTCTTAATAAAAATTTTCGTTGATTCCTTCCTTAAAAAGTTACGGAGCAGCAAACAAAAAAAAAACAAAAAAAAAATGCGAAGCGTGTACTCACAATCCTTATTTTTATGCTCACTTGATGAAAAAAATCCAGTTTTAAGCCTCCTCCCCTCTCGTGAAAAAAATTTCTAAACACTTGATCAAAAAATAGAAATGGAATTTTATTTTCCTCATTCATCTATTGTTTTGCTTGTGTTTCTTCATGAACAAAGAAGATTAACGTTGCATTGCTCAATTCGATTTTCATGTCTCTTTGCAGATTTCATACTAAGTGTTTATTTTGTGTTGGTAGATTATTATTTACTCGTTATCGTCGTCGTGGCCTCTGAAGAACCAATTTTATGTCGTCAAATCGTCTTCTACGCTCGGTTTTCTTTTTTTCATTACGTTTTGAATATTTTATTATTTGTAAATAAAAGTGAATTAGACGAAATTCAGGCACGCAAATTATTCGTTCAAGATAGCTAATTTATAGTCTATGTAGGTTCAAGTTGCAACACGTGCGGTTTCGTATAGTGGTTTTTTATTTTGTGGAATTTTCTAGAAAATGGTCGTAAGTAGTTGTAAATTCAAGCCGAGATTTTATTTATATATTTTTCTTTTTTGGAAGTTTATTGATTTGAAAAAATGAGTTATGGTATAGAGTGAATCAGATTTTATTTGCATGATGGCCATAAAACCTAAATATAAAAATTAATAAATTTAAATTTAAAAAATTTGTATTCAAAAGTATAAAAAATATACCTGAATAATCGAATTAATATAAAACTACCAATTTTTAATATTAAATAGATGAATTTGGAATATGTTGAAGTGTGATGTCTGGGTCATGATGTGGACTTGAAGTGAGTGCTTTAATTTTCTGTGCTTCTCCTTCAGTTTCTGAACTGATATTCCAGCCTTTCAGTCTCATGCGAAAAATGAAAGAGAGAGGATTAGCCAGAACAGCGAACAAGCTAGTATGTTGATTGCGGATGACTCGGAGCCGTGACCTCTGCGGATCTATCGATCTTTCAGCCGCAGCAATTCGATCCGATCAGTTTTGCCCTTCTCGCATCCTCTCTTTCTCCCGTAACGAATCGCATTCAATTTCAAACTACGAGCCGAACAGTGGTAGACGACACGGACTCCTCGAGCTTTAGTACATACATGTAGGGCTAGGACTGTATAACATATCCGGGAAATGTGGTCGGTTCTAGTGGAAATGCGTGCGTGTTGTCTGTGGTGCGTGTGTCGACGAACGAGGCTTGGATGGAGGATCGTATGATAATCTATGTGCTCTGGTCAGGTATTATTGAGTTGATGAAAGCGTTTGGAAAATGGTTCAGGGGCGATTAGGTCGAGTATGAGGGTTTACCATAAAATGAGAAAGGATGAAAGGCAAAACAGATGGGAAGAGATTGTCCAAAAATGGCTTGAAAACCATCTGAGAACGGTGTGGAGATTTTTCTGATCCTCAGACGATGGAAATTTAGAGGTAGAGATAGATAAAAATGTGAAAAAGTTGAAAGCTTTTCAAGGAAGGTGCCTTAATTTTTTTGGATATTTAAAAGGCAGAAATATTGATCCAGAGGTCGAGAAATTGGCTGGAATTGTTCGGAAGTGAGCCAACAACAGTCTATTAAAGAAGGTGTAGGGGCGTTTCTCACATCGAGGAATCACTATGGGTATTGGTCCAGAAATTCTTTACTGCACTAGCACTCGGATTGAGGGAAAGAAATACTGTAAGAAAAGGAGAAAGGAGGTAAGTTCGCAGTATATCTATCTATATAGTACCCTGCGTCGTGGCACTGGCACGGTGGTCGTGGCGGCTACGACGACGACTCATACAGAAAAGAGGGAAGGGAAGCTGAAAACTTGTTGCTGGAGCGCAATCCGAGGTTAGTGAACTGTTCGGTATGCGCGAGAATGGGTTTGATTTTATACTCTCTGGTTGTTAGTTTCATTCTGCGGTGATGGACTGCGCGTATATGTGTGCGTGTGTGGTCAAGCTAAATGCTAATGCACATTTCTATACACTTAGCTGCTATGCTACTTGTAAAAACGTGCATGTGGTGCGTATGGGCATCAAATGGCATGGCAGCGGAGGACGTGTGGATATAGATGGCGAGCCGACAGTTTGGCCGATTTGACCTTGATAGGGTTCAGATGTTGTCAGAACGAGGCCCCAATATTTTTCACGAGATGACGCTCATGGCGCCCTTTCAGCCCTGGAGGCTCAACCACACCCGACGATGAGCCGATGACCATGACAGGATGAAAGCGTAGAAAGCTGCCGACGTATTTGTGTGGGTCTGTATGGCAGCTAGCAACCGATAATTATAATGTATCGATTGGGTGTGTAAGTGTGAGGCTTTGCTGTGGTCGCCTTTTCAAAGATGCCGATTGTAGGTGTTGTGACCTTTTTTCCTCTCTCTCTCTCTCTCTCTCTCTCTCTCTCTCTCTCTTTTGGCCATTTCACATATTTGTAAACAGCCAGTAGGTTGATATGTGTGGAATGCTGAGCCATCGTCGACGAGATTGATTTGATTCTAAATGTGGAGTACCCTGGTGGTATGCTCTTTTTTGGGTAGTCATCTCGACAGAGTAGTCTTTTGATGGTGGTATTTACACAGTGTTGCGCTCGCCCATCGCGCAGAAGGTGCTGTTTTCCGGTGAATGTTGTTTGTGTAGGTTTTGCGCAGTCGTCAGCTACGGTATGGCGCCTCTCGCCGTGGCACATTGATCGTATATGGGCTGACGGCCGCGTCCGGTGTGTCGACTGCTTCGCAACGAGGTGTTCGTGCGATGATGTGAGATTCCGAACACGTTGGTTGGTCTCTGGGATCGATGCAGTTTCACCGCGTAGCCGGCGTGGTGACGCGACCAAGACCGGATGTGGTGGTGGATGGCGGAAGAACCAGTGTGGTGAAGGTGACAATTGCCCAGAGAGTTGCTTTAAGCGTTGGTGGAGAGGTATTTGGCCTTTTTTTTGTGCGTTCTCGGTTGGTTTCATTGATTTAGACGTTTGCGAGATTGTATATAATGGTTATGGAGTAGGTGGAATCCAATGATATATTCAATGATTTTTTTGGATCATAGATTTGGGACCGAGGGAGCCGGGGTTTTGGATCAGATTTTGCGGCATGTCTAAGATGTTGAATTCAATTTTGCTACAGGTCTAGGATCTTGGATCGAATTTTGCGATGAATCTGGAATTTTGGATCCGATCTTGCAACTGATCCAAGATTTTAGATCCGATTTTGCTGCAGATCAGGGATTTTTATCTGATTTTGCCCCAGATTTGGAGTTTTACATTCGATTTCGTGACAGATCTGAGATGTTTGTTTCAATTAAGCTATGAATCTGGGATCATGGATCCGATCTCTCAACAGATATAAGATTTAAAATCCGATCGTGTGGCAAATCTGGGATCAATTATATCCGATCATGCAGAAGATCTGGAATTTTAGATCCAATCTTGCTAAAGATCTAAGATTTTAGATCCGATTTTGCAGTTGATTTTAGATCTTGAATCTAGATTCGAATTACCATGAGTCTTACCCAACACCCACGTCACCCAGCCCTGCTAGATGGGTAAAAAGGTATCCATTTCTTTCCTCCTCTTCCCTATCTCATGAAAAAAAAACACGCTGGCGAATTTTCAACGTTATTTAGAACTTATTTTTGTTACTGTATGAGGCACGATTGTTTGACTAATGCAATTTTTTGGTCTTTTTTGCCTTGTATAGAATGCGAAAAACCGTTTACAGCAATGCGCATACCAATACTACGCCCGAGATGACGCGTATTTTTCGTCGAAAATTAGTCGGAATTGTCCAGCATGTGAAACCGTATCTGAGGATTATCGTCGTGTGGTTGGTGAGTCTAATTTCGATTTTTTTTTTCCTACCAACGTTACAGAGTATATTATCGAAAATACGACCTTATCTGCGTATCTTTTTGAGTTAATTAACCTGTCTCGGGTGGTCAGTAGTCGGTTCGGTGTTCGGAGTCTGCTTAGGTGGCTCGTAAAAGGCGTAGTAATCTTAATCGTCCTAAATATTCTAACGATGATGTAGTGTACGAGGCGCGCCAAGACGAGGAGAAGGCTGTAAGTATACGATTACACGTGTACGCAGCCAGCCAGGGCCTGAGCCAGCGCTTTGAGGAATGTTGTTCGATGTACATACGTACATAATACGTATGTTTCTCTAGTCATAGTTTAAAATAAAACGTTATTGAATCGATATTTTCGAATAAGTCATGATGTGGTGTGAACACTGAACATTGACCCTGTTAATTTGCCGCACGGCGTTAATCTTTCCGAGAAGTAAAGGACGCCAGTGAAATGGGGATAGATTAGCTGATTAAATTGCCTTTTTTCCCACCTCTCTCTCTTCGTCTCCTTTTGTATCTGTGAAACGGTCGATGTGGTCGTAGTTTCTGTACGGGAACTTTTTGAAGTATACATAATTTGTACGTTTTATGGTGCGGTTCACTTTCGACTTCGGTTTTTTCAACTTGGATTTATCGCGAAGACGTTCGAAATTATGGCCTCGATCGAGATTAGAAAATGACGTCTATAGAACTCTCGTCAGAGATGGAAATTGTGAAATCGATTCGTCAATAGGTTTGAACGCAGGAAGAGAATGAACTGAGATGACGAAATTATCAAAGAATGACGTTTCCATCCGAGTATCCGGGCAACCATTGATAAGTTTCGCGACAGAGACGCATATTATTATTTTTTGTAGCGTCGGTGTTGGCGACTGTTTCTCCAACTTTTGCCTCCGCCACAACTTCTCCTTTCGCGTAGGTTATTTCCGTTTCCGTCACATGACCAAAAATCCTCTTCCTCACTGTGAGATCGAGGGAGGTATAGAAGATGGTATCGTGTACGTAAACGTATACAGTATATACGTGAGATTATTTGTTGCTCGTTCGCATGCTTCTGAAATACTCGTCTAAATATAAGGAAATGAAACGTGTAGCCGACGATGGCACGGCATAGATAGGTAATTGCACCAAAAATAGCCTCGCGACCGTCTTTTTTCTCGCTCATTTTCTTTTCCATCCGAATTATGTAGTTCTTGGAATCGCGCGCCGCGTACAATGAGTCACTTCATTACAGTCAAGCAGGGTAACGATTACGACGACACGTAGTGGTTCGTTGATTGGTTGTGTTGTTTTTTTTTTACCCCACTTCTCCACAGTTTCCTACATTATTTATTCATTTATTTCTAACCAATGTGTCTCGGTGTCTCTGCTCCTCGCCTCCTTCCTTTTACCATGCCTCGGTTTAATTATTATACTAACTCGAGTCTGTTGCGGGTTTGACGTATTGCTTCGAGTATTAATGATTTGAATAAAGTACTTACCATTGGTCGCGAGTTCACCTTTGAATTGTACGTGATTCATCGATGACGTATTTATATGCGGCTAGAGAGTCTTAGATATGGAATGCCACAGCTGTGGATTTGCGGGAGAAAGAGCGAAAAAGGTGCTCGATGCAGTATGGTGCAATTTTACTTGTTTGTGATTCGACGTGCAAGATTTCTAGTTGGAAAATACCGACCTTGAGGGTATTTTTCTGGTCTTCTGCATTCGAGATATACATATTATGTATTGGGTGTGCTCGACTCCGCTCTAAAAGCTTTCCGCCTTCCAACCTCTTGTTTTATGGTTCGAAGGGCAGCATAGTATTTCCGCCAATCGATGAAGGAATCGAATTTCGATGATTTTTGTAGCCATGCATACAGGGTGTCCCAAAATGAAGCAACAGGTGGAGGATGAAAAATAAAAAGTTATATTTTTTTTGTGAAATCAGCTCTCCTTGCGTAGGAAAACAAAATGTGATATTTTATCAATAGAAATCATGAAACCAGTTAGTTGGATTGCAATCAGTTGCTGACAGCATCCAAAAAAATGTAGCTACCAAAAATTTCGCGAAATAAAATTGTTAGAGTTTAAAAATTTGGCGTAAACCACCAGTGTCAAAAACGGCACATCAATGCATTTTCAAAAAAAAAAACCACGTGCCAAAAACGGCATCCTGCTTATTTTCAAATTTCGGTTATCAATTGAGGTGCCGTTTTTGGCACGTGGTGTTTTTTTTTTGAAAATTCATTGATGTGCCATTTTTGGCACCTGGTGGTTTTTTTTTAGTGGTCTTCGCAGGGTTAAAAAATGGTTGAACAACGCATTACGAATCACTCCCTCCCCCTTTTAGAAAAAGCAACACAGAAAATCGTTAGCTCCTCTCCAGTTCCACAAGAGCAAATTTTATAAAAATCAAGATTAAAAAATCCACCCCCACCGTATATTTAAATAAGCCTCGTCACATTATTTTTACCATAAAAAGAACGCAAAAAAAAAACTAGCCAAAAGACCCGTTATGTTAGACGTATAAATACACACCTCCGCAGCAGCACCTTGGTACACGTCAGATGTCAACTCTGTGCAGTCTGGACGAGCGAGGTTACGTATGTATTTACGTAATACACCGTTGTTGATCGGGTGAATATATGCGGTAAATGTGTTTAACATTGTCTCGTGGCACTGCTGGGGAGACAGCCAGGTGAACATTTAACATAAAAACACCCCTGCGATATCTTCTTGCCTGGCGCGTCTTCCTACGTGGTATAATTTCCATATGCTTCGCTAATTCGTGGCGACCGACGACCGACGACCAACGCGACGTCTACACCTCTACAATGATCCCATAATACACAGTTGGATTTCGTACTTCAGCATTATAGATACCTATACTTCGGGAGTAAATTCGCAGAAAAACAAAATAAAAAGCTAATGAGTTCCCTCGCAAAATCAATGATCCAGAATAAGGGTTAAAAAGGATAGTTTTTTTCCTCTCGTAGCCCATAAGTCCCATACGTATTCAGTGCGAGACTATTTAAACAATACGTCGCGTATAAACCATTGTTCTTTAAATCATCACGTAGCGTAGGTACTACGTAGGTAGACCGTACAAGCCATTGTGTTTTAATGACTGACGATTTTCTTCTTCGAGTTCGAAGGTATATGACGATGACGATACCAAGAATGGGATAAGGAAAAAAAAATCGAAGATTCGATGAAGTGTGAAAAAAATCCACTCGATGGTCTGCTCCTCTGCTGAATAATATATTTCACAAAATCTACGTCGTTAGTTTTCTTAGCATTTAATTTAAGTCAACTTCGGTACATACGACATCATTATTTAGGTATGATTTAAAGAGAAAAAAATCATCGAGACGTGAGATAATGGGAAACACTTCATTTAACTTCTGGTCGCGTTGATTTTTTAAACGATGTAAATATTGTGCTAGAAATGACCTGATGGCTGTAGTCGTCCAAGTATACGTATAGGTGTACAATAATTATGTGGGATTTGATAAAAAGACTTTCAAAAAGGTCGAAAGTGACGTAAATTAGGGTTTAGTGGCGTGTTTTTCGAAGCTGGATACATGGTCTGGGTTATTTTTCGACGTTGAGATTCAACAGTCGAAAGTCGAGGTGTCATTTTTATTAATCAATTAGGCCAAATGTGAGAATATTTTTGGGAGACTGTGTGATTGTTTAAAAATGAGTAAGTAGGTATTTCAACGTTTCAAATTCCCAAGTTCAAATTGATTTTTTTTTTATTTTTCAATTTTAATGAATCGTTTGATTTTTACACTCGAATCGATTATTTTTTCAATTCACAATACTTTAGCTCAGTGAGTAAAATCAATTTATTTCCAATTTCAAATGATTTTTAGATATTTTGGGAAAATTTTCGATAAAAGCGATTTTGTCAATTTCGATAGATTCAATATTTTTTTGATAGAAAGTTTTTAAAATTGATAAATCGATTGCTTTCGAAATAAAAAATGTTTTTTCCATAAATTTCTTTCAATGCTTCATTTCTTTTTGAAAATTTTGAATTTTAGAAATTTTTTCAGTTTTTATATTATTTTATTCATTTTTTTGAATTTTATTTTCTTTTTCTTTGAAGTTTTCATCAATTTTTTGATTTTTAAAAAAAAATTTTGTGCTTTTTTCAATTTTTTTCTGGTTCATAAAATTTTTCCAGTTGTTCAATTTTTTGGTGATTTTTTTCAATTTTCAATTTTTTTAATATTTCATTTTCTTCTCATTTTTTTACTTTTTTAAAAATTTAATTTCTTATAATTTTTTCACTCATTTCTAAAAATTTCAAATTTGCCATAGCTTTTATGATTTTTTGTAATTTAATTTTTTCACCATTTTTAAATTACTTTTTAAATTTGAATTTTCGTGATTTTTAATTTTTTTTCATATTTTTTCAAAAAATTTTCTGCTGCATTTTTTGTTAATTTTTGATTTATTTTTTGATTATTTTTTGATTACTTTTTCAATTTTTGCCTTTAGTTTTTGGTTTGATTGATTTTTTACTTTTCGAATTTTTCAAAAATGATTCAGAGTTTATTAATTTGATAAAATTTTTTATTTTAGGCATTAATTTCCTATTTTTACGAGAATTTCATAAAGGGTACCCCTGGTTAAGATAGGTGAATCGGCCCCAGAGCTATTTTTCCAAACTATCAGGTATTATCAAGGACTCCCAAAAAAAATTTAGGGCGCTTTTTCCACTTCCCTCCACACCACCCCTCACCCACAGCCCCAAAATTTCGTTTTTTCGTTACAAAATCCTATTTTGGCACCAATAAACTAAAAATTCTGAACTTTATGTGGTATATACGGGAAGTGATGACGAACTTTTGAGAATTTTTTCGGATTTTTTGCACCGCCTTCTAGCAAAAAACTTACTTAGAAACTTTAAAATCGCTCTAATTTCAAAACTACAAAGACATACTTTTTTTATTTTTGGTACAAATGTGGACCTACCTCAGTACAATATATGGTAATTTTTTCAGATTTTTTGCAATCTGGGGTTCGTGAGAAATACACTTTTACTCAAAAAAATCTCAAGTTTTGACGAGGTACGAGGGTGAATATTGGTCAAATTAAAATTCAGATGCCAAATTCTGATTCTACGGACCAAATTACCCTCATGTAGACACCTTGCACGATGATTTTAGTAAAACTTGAAAAATTTGATTTTCCACTACATTTTCAGGAAAAATGTAGTCAAAAAATCAAATTTTTCAAGTTTTTCCAAAATTATCGTGCAAAGTGTCTGCATAAGGGTAATGTGATCTGCAGAAACCGAATCTGGCATTGGAATTTCCATTCGATCAATTATTCACCCCTGCACGCCGTCTAAACTCGAAAATCTTGGGAAAAAAATTCAGTTTTGGGAGTTTTAGGCAGAGCGATTGCGAAAAGGCTGTATATAGGGGTAAACTGACTCGCTGAACACGATTTCGTAATTAGTTTTTGTGGTCGATGACGTTTACTACCAGAAAACGACGATTCAAAGTCGTTTTCTGGTAGTAAACACTTTGATATAAATGCAGTTGAATCGATTAATTTTTAGAGTCCGAATAAATCTATTCACTTTTGATTTCAATGATTCCATCATTTTTCAAAAATTTTACCAAATCAACTCGATAAGTATCAATTAATTCATCAACTCGGAAGAATCAATCCCCCCCCCTCCCCACACACACACACACACACACACATCATCTCGCACCTCGAGCACACTTCAAATTTACAAGGCTATACGTTGAAAACACTCCTTTGCTCCTCAGCTGCCCTGAGCCGTGACCCTTACGAAACTAGATCTAGAACCGGAAAACGATACACGTATTGTAATTTGTTCTTAACCATTTGACATTCGTAACCGTGTTAAAAGGACCATTTCTTGGAGAAAAAAAGCGAATGGGTGTGAATTATGACCAACAGCTGAAGATTTTTACGAATATTCCGAAAACAGAAAAAACTCTGTGTAAGGTTATGTTTTTTTTTCCTTTTTCAAAGCCATATGTGGCGTTTGGGTCGAGCTGCGTAGAAAGATTCTTTTGACGCGTTAAAAAAAAACAGGTTGCATTTTTCTACATCATTTCGAAACGAATTTAATGGCTTGTAAAATGTATCGCTAAAACGTACGGTGTTTTTTAAATGCGCTAAAATATTTCGTATAAAAAAAGACAAGAATTTGGCCATATAAAAATATATAGGTACATAAAGACTATATTGTGTAGGCTATTAGGTGCAATATAGAAATTCGAATAAATCACGATTTTTTCTCTTCAAGGTACCTGCCTACCTACTCGCTATACATTTTATACACTTGGTTCGAGGTACACATTATTCGATCGATCATTAATAATATTACATATATAATCGTCAACCTCGCACCATTTAATTATTTCTCAATTCTCAAACATTCCCAAAGAGTTTTCACCAGCGCACAACTTTCATTTCAGGTTATACTACTCATACAGACAAAATAAAGGCATTAAATGCATGGGCCTACATAAAATACGAAAAAATTAAAGAAGCTACGTCTCATTCATAAAAATAAAGGCTAACCTCGCCGGTGGTAGCGTAGATAGCTCAGCTTCCGGTGCACGAGTGCGAACCAGCAGCCATTTAGAGGCGATAAAGAGCCATATTTTTTGAACTCGGTAGCATTTTTTAACGACCTTTTTGCGATTACGCGTTATCCCGCGTCAACCTTTCTATAATGACAAATATAATTAGGAGACAAACGCAGTAAAATATGCCTGCGTCTGTTAGGAAAAACGTAAATTACGCGCCTGGTGTTTGAAGTTTTGTAAATAAATGTTGGAAAAAATGGCCCGTCTTTTAAACTTCCTGTCAGCGGGGTCTTAAAGGGCAGAACCCTTGCAACAAACCCATCGTATTCTTAAAAATAACCGGACATGTCAACATTTCTGCTGGTAATTTTTACCAAGCCAGATTGCCGCTTTGCGCTAAACTAAACTAAAACTATATACAACACATAATGCGTCCTGCGGTATACTCGCTATATGCTATTTTTCAAAAACCGGTATTTCCTAGGGTTTTTTTTTTACTCTCATTCGTCCTTTTATATACGTAAGTACATAATATAAGTGTAACTGATGGCGAGTTGAGATACACAGCCGAGTAACGTATAGCCGAGTGTATACTTTTAATGGTCGCGTAATTAGAAATAATTGATTCATAAAAAGTATCCAGACATGCGGGTTTGAATTATACTCTAGCCAGCGCTGCTCATCCCTCCCGTACCTCGTATACATTATACAGAAAAACACCCAGACCGCATGTCTCGACATCGGCGTTAATTACCTACTATAATATCGCGCTTGCACATGCAGTCATCAAATCGAGATATACGTATTTAAAAACTTGTAGCCACAGTAATCGAGCTTGTACATAATAGAAAGATACACAAGAACAACTGATGGGTGTTGCGTTAAAATGTAAAATACAAGCTGTGCTCGTCGTCGTCGAGCAACCATTTTTTTCCTTTCACCGTTATCCCCATTGGTTACAGAGATATTAGCATATCGTTTTTTTATTCGTTGTACGGTACGAGTGGCGGACCGTTTTTTTCCTCTCTAACCCACTAACCGGAACCTCGTGAATGTATTCGATTGGATGAACCAGGTTTTTTACCTTCACAGATGTAGATGAATGACGGCAGTAGGTGCAATTCAGACCAATTCAAATGCTCTCTAAATAAACACTGGAGACTGAAAAAATCTTTGAGAAAATTTTCATTCTTTTTTTTTTTTTAAATCTTGACACAAAATTTTTTTTGAAGAAATCCTCGAAAAAAAAATCAATTTGGGAAGCTTTTTTTTAGGGGGAAAAAAAATAGAATACTTTTATAGAAAAATACGCAAAAACTCAAACGTTTAGAAGGCTTTCTGTGGAAAGGGAAGAGGAAGGGGGTCATTTCTCCTCCACGATGGAATTCCACCGAAATATTTTTGCCATTCGATTTGCCTCGGTAAATAATTTGATTGAGAGTGCATGCATAGTTGATTTTTACCCTCTCTCCTCGACGCTGGAGCTTCGAAAGGGTATAGTCCATTATAACCTATGAGCATGGTGAATCGGCCCTAAGAACAGATTTTGAAATTTTCTAGTGGATATTTGTCCTTATGGTCTGAAAACCCCATAGCAAAATTTTTAGCTCCCTACCTCCCTCCCTACCTCTTTTATGGGGGTGAAACATCATTTTCTTTGAAATCTTCATTTTTCGTATTTTTCAATCGAATTTTTTCAAACTTACAGGGACGTTAGACACTACTAAGGGCTATCCACGGAATTTTTTGAAAAAAATTTTCGAGCATTTTTTCAAGGTCAAATAGGCATTTTAAGATTTCTAAAGGCCATTTTGGTAACCCCTTTCAGAGGTGCAATTA
>FIZT01058652.1:0-13000 GCA_900065295.1 Paracoccus marginatus | reverse complement strand
ACTAGGTCTCCGTTCCTAACTTTTGTTTTATTGGAGGATCCAAGTTTCATCGTCAGTAATTCTAGTCCCTAGTATAAACTTATGTCTACTTAGTCTACCTTATTGCTAAGTTTGAAAATTAAACTAAACATCGATTCTTTGTTCGAGGCTAACAAACTTAAAATTACCTAACTTGAATCTAGGTCCAGTCCGGGTGTTGTCGTAATCGGTGGTGTTTGTGTTATCCGGGATTCGGGCGTCCACAAGCTGTGCTAGGCCCATCTTGGCTCATGTACCTAGGAGCACTATGTGCCTTTACTAGGCCCTGTCTCACTACTAGCTAGCCTGGCTGCGTTCGGATACTTGACGGGACAGCCCCGCTATTCGCGGCTGGCTGACACGTCTTCACAGATAGCACCTTCTTCGAGAATTCTGCGAATGGCCTGCCCCCCTGACCCAAAAGGTCTGGTAGCGGACACGGCCATGACCTCTCCCTACACTTATGGCATGGCTATTTGATACTGGTGTCGTTTTCAAGTGAAATGGGTCTCCAGAGAATGAATTTGCAATCAGATTCCCATTTAAATTAATTTTTTCCATACTTAACCTACTTGACTTCGCGCCCCAACCCCTTTCTCTAATGGCACTTGAAATTTGAAAAACTTCAAAAAATCTCAAATTTTCGGAAAAAATTAATTTTGAGAAGATTTCTAGGTACTAAAATGGGTTTAGCACAACTTATTTCGAGTAACCAGACAATTTTTGACGAATTTCCATTTTTCCTGCTATTTTTTGGAAGGGGGTAGGGAGGGGGTAAAAAAATCAATATTTTCGAAAATTGTTAGAAAATTTTTTTTAGCAAAATGTTAACCAAAATTCCCATATTAAACTAGTGTTTACTGTAAATAGCTGTTCTGGCAATTTTTACTCACCTAAGTACCTACTTGAATTTCTAGGGGTTCAAAAAGTGCCAGTCTTTGAATTTTCTATGCGAAAAAAATCATTACAGCCAGCGATGGATAAAACTACATATGTCTGTTATGCCCATTTTGAAGGAAATTGAGATTTTTAATTTTTTTTTTTTAACCATTTCGAGAAACTTGAAAAGAAAAACAAGAAAAAATAATTTTAAAAAAAATCAACAAAATCATTGGAATTTTTTTTTTCATTTCATAATTTTTGTTAAAAATGATTCATTTTCTCAATTTTTAAAAATTTCATTTCATTTTTAAACATCATTATTTCATAGCAAAAATTTCAATTTTTCATTTCGAGACAATTTTTCATCCACTTAGGAAAATTCGGCCATTCGATCAGGCCACAGACTTAGTGCTCAGAGAAGAAGAATTTTTCAATTATTCTGTCGAGAATTATATTTTATTCAGAGAGTTTAAACGGCGACGCTTTAAAGTTGCGACGTTAAATGTGGAAATAATGCCAAGATGGTTTTCTGTGGACTGATGCGGTTGGCTTTAATGACGACCATTCGGGTAATTTATTCGGGTTTTAACATTTTTCGAATAATAGTCGACAGTATGCACAACACATCTATCAAGATGAATCTCGTCTGGGTGATATTTTTTCGGGCAATTTTCCTTCAACGTGCGGCAGAAACGAAAGAGATAGACGGGTTTATTTGAGCATATTGTGGAAGAAAACAGCGTTAGTAGTGCACGTGAGTGGGACGACCGAGTTAATTAGAAGAGGACGCGAGATCGTCACACGTGAGGCTCGAAATTAACGCGTTGGTTTTCGCCATTGCAAATATACTCGTAGAATAATACGTATACAATGAAAAGGTTACCTATTTCTTATACGTATAGTTCACCTATCTATGCATAGTAGGTACGTATTTAAACAAACGTATCAAAAAGCCTTTTGGCATCAGACATACATTTGAGAGCAGTGATAGTCGACTGCGAACCAATACAAACCAGCTATCCGCTGAATTACACGGCGCATAGTGTTCAGGTCGACTCGTCGTAATGAACTTATGAACACAGAGTGAGAGAGACGGACAGATAGACAGATATTGTAGAAAATAGACGTCGCGTTGCCGTATACATAAAAGGCGCAGAGAACGCGGTAAATTAACTTTAAAAGCCGGCGCCCGAGCGCGATTCGGTACAGAGCGCGTTTCACCGTAAGGCTCGAGTCGGCCTTTCGGGCCGGATATGGAAGTTGGAACAAGGTTGAGCGTAGAATATTCCATCTCCGGCCTCCGGTCACTTTTATACGAGTTTGCATGTCGTAAACTTTTCACTTTTCAAGTGTCGTTCAATTCGTTAAGTTCAGGAAACGATTATGTTAGTATTGAGTTTAATTATGTGAGACGAGAACCCTTTCGTTATAAGCTTCGACCCTTTCAGTCGGCTTCACCTGTTCGACCCTTTTATTTTTTTCGCTCTACACTCTTCGCGCGCGCGGCACTGCGCAACGTCCGTCGTTCCTTTTTTTTTTCCTCTCGCAGACTTGTAGAAATTAGAATTCCATCGTTACAATAAATTAACAGAAGCGGAAAATCATGTTTCACGCTTATTGAATGGTGAATGAGTTTATTACGGATGAAATTTATTTTTCAGCGTCGATGAACGAGAAGTGACGAAATTATACGCAGTGCCAATAAATAGAAGGATTTTTTTTATCTTAATTAACATTTTGCCGTATACCTATAGGTGTGATACGAGACGCGAACCGTAGAGTGTGTACCTCTGTACCTTTTTTAGAAGGATTTTCTCGCATAGTGACCATTTTTTTCCTCTCGTTTTTGAACTAACGAACGTGTTGAGATAGGGCTGATGCGAAGCGAACTGAAATATTTTTCGTGATGTTGCATGAGGGGGAGGAGGGAGGAAGTTTTCATTCCTCATCGTAGAGAATGGCGTAAAAATATGGTAGTGGATTTTTTACTATTTGAGCAACTCTTCTATCTCGGTCAAACGTCTTTCAAGTTACATGTGAAAGCCCAGGAGTACGATATTTTGAGTGTCGACTTCAAATTTTTTCGAATGAAAAATTTCTCAAGGAAATATTTTCTGGTTTTCCATGAATTCATCGATTTTAGGCATCGATTAATTTTCTATTTTCAATTAATTCGATGGTAATGAGTCAGTCGATCGATAAATTCGTCAATTTTTTAATATACCTAACAACTACGAAACTGCGATGATGCTCGATACTTTTTTTTTCTCGATAAATCGATATTTTTCCATTTCGATATTTTCTTCGATTTCGGTAGTTTGATGTCAAGAAATCAATTTTTTTATAATTTTTATCAAATAATCGATGAAAAATTTTTTACTTCAGAAAATCGATTTCAAAATATCGATTTTTCAATGTCAATAAATCGATTAATTTTTATTATTCAGGAATCGATTACTTTCTCAATTTCGAAAGGTTCATTTTAGTAGATCGACTTTTTAGCTTGCAATAAGCCGATTGATTTTTCGATTTCTTCAAATTCTGTGAATTGATTCAACATTCGAATTTAGCTCTTATAGTTTTCAAAATATCGATTTTTTCGATTTCAATAAATCGATATTTTTTTTAAATTTTGATAGTTGAATTTCAATACAATAATTTTTCAATTTCAAAAAATCGATCAGTTTTTCGATTTTGAAGCTTTGATTTCAGAACATCGATTATTTCGATTTCAATAAATCTATAATTGTTTTCAATTTTATAGTTGAATTTCAATACAATAATTTTTCAATTTCAAAAAATCGACCAATTTTTCGATTTTGAAGCTTTGATTTCAGAACATCGATTTTTTCGATTTCAATTAATCGATCAATTTTTCAATTCAGATGGTTAGATTCCAGAACTTCGATTTTTTTCATCAATCTCTGCGTATCCATTACTGAATCTTTCATTTTTCCCCTCTAAAAATCACTATACTCCACCAGGGCCGTGCAGAGAAAATCGGGGCTCGGGGGGAGGGGGGCAGAAGGAAAAAAAATAAAAGCAAAAAAATTTCAAAATTTTGTCGCTCGGGCCCTTACGGGCCCTCAAAAAAATCACGGGCCTAGGGGAAAACCCTCCTTCCCCCCTCTGCACAGGCCTGCACTCCACAGCACATCTCACGCCAATAGACTCTCTCCAACCATCTCCGTATAACTATAGAAATCCGTCCAAAAATAAATCGCTCGAACTTCTCACGTCGAGTTCGCCCACTTTCGGAAAAAATATTCGACAATTAAGCCATCTCGGTTATCTCCACACCGACGTGCAGTAATTGTTTCGGGCACATTAACGTAACGATAAATCAGCTCGTATAGCGCAACAACTCATACCTTTATACGAGTAAAGACAAAACTCCAAATCCAAACAAACGACACATCCTCACCCACCTTACTCCTCCATGCCTACAGACGTGAACTTTACAGCGCATTCCACCGATATACGGCGGTGGTGGTACGTGGACATTTCACCGCACGTATAATAACGCCCATCCCTGCATAGCCCAGCAAGACTACACGTTAGGTTAAATGTTAAATTTCGAGAAGAGAAAAAAAAAATGTCCCAGCCAATAGGCTGTACATTGCTGACATCGTTCGTAATACGCAGACTCGAATATAAACATGTCCTCGTCCTCATGCATGTACATGAGTCGTTATCGATAAAATATTTTTCAACAGCTATAGGTATAGGTACTTTCCTCTCTACACTCGTTCGTTATACATTCAGCAGCAGGCCAGATTCATACATAAAAATAATATATCAAATTGCCAAACGCGTACGAACACGTATCGCGAAGTAATTCGTTCGTATATTTCGAATCCTCGACTCCGCAGCCATCGAACGAGAAGCGTACAAAAGCCAAAACTTTTTCCAACATCCAAAAAAATGGTAAATTTCTTCGAAAGAAAGCAAAAAAAAAATCTAGCGAAAAAAGTAAACGAGTATGAAAAAAAAATCAGAAACCAAAGGGGTTGGATTAGTTATCCTTAATGTAACTCCATCTGTCACAAACGCGAATGCAGTTGACAGTCTCTAAGAGCCGTTTTATCGATATTATAAAGCTTGATAATGTTTTGTATGTACTTTTCAAAATGCGCGTAAGTTACTATTATAACGAACGCGACATATGCGATAAATTGGCTGGGTGTGACTTATAACTACACCATTGCCCTTATATTGTAGTATGTAAACCCTGTATTTTTCTTCACGCTTATAACGCTGTAGTTTATTAATATTTAAACGATTTATTATACGCGTTGCCAGTAGTGCCAGTGCCGTCGCGACTTGGTCGTATATTTTTTTACTCGTTATTATCGAATTAGATAAAAGGCTTACGATTTCGCAAGCCTCGTTATCAAAGGATTGAATATTTTCGTTTCGTATACGTATTTTCGTCTCTCCCTCGCAGCACCGAGTGCCACGCCGCTCATTTATTCCATTTTCAGTTTCACTCTCGATCGAGAGTTTCGCCTTTCTTATACATTATTAAAACGAGCTAATGAAAAATTTCCATCATTTATCATCGTGGCTCGCGTTTTTTGCCCGTACACTGATGCGTTTCATACGTGTGGCGAAAAGACGTCTCGTATGTGCCAAGTGTCAACTTATACGCGATGATTATCTCAAGCTGATACACGCGCATTTATACGAGCATAAATTTTGGTATACGTTGAGTCAGCTTGCGCAGCACCCAGTAGGTATGGTGGTGAGATTAATGGTGATGTATTCGAGGTGATTAAAAAATACATAGCCAACTTTATTAACTCGGGTAAAGGGTTGTGAATTAATTTTTCAATTTTTCATGCTAATGGATGAGTATGCTCTAATGAAGCAAATAATCAAAAAATTGAGGAAAAAAGTTTGGAAAATCGAAAGCTGAAGAAACAAAAATAAAATCTGAATGAATTCAGAAATTTACAAATAATAATAATATTTAAAAAATTAAAAAATTGAAAGAAAACAATGGAACTAAGAAAACTTCACAATTTTTTCAAAGAACATGGGGAAAAAATCAAGAAAAAGTACAAAAAAATGAATAAGAAAATTAAAAAATTCAGAATAGACGCAATTAAATGTCTACAAATTTAAATAACATATAGAAAACTAGCTGAAAATGAAAACGAAAACCCGAGAAAAAACTGAATATTGAAAAAAACTCGAGTTTGAATTAAAAATTTAAAAAATCAAAAAATTGTACAAATTTTAAAAATAATTCAAAATAAAAATTTCAGAAAAAATTAGGCAATTAGGCTTACACAAAAGTTCAAAAATTGAAAAATTAAAATTAAAATAGGAGAAATTGGAAATGGACTAAAATCATAGTGAACTCAAAAGCATACTACAAAGTGAATAAAATCGAAAAAATCAGAAATGAAAAAAAAACATAAAAATAAAAAAATAAAAAAATAACAGAAAATGCTCAAAACTGAAATTTAAAAGAATAGGGGAACGGGGGAACTACTGGAGAAAGCTGATTTTTTTTTTTTAAATACAAATGAAGTAAAAAACTGATTAACAATGTGAAATAATTTTTTTTTTTAATTTAATAATGAAAGAACGTGGTATAGGTACATTGATTTTTTTTTCAATTTTTTCGATTACTTCATTGTTGCTTTTTAGATTCAATTTTTTGAAAAGTTTATCCGATAAAAATTTTACCTCGTATCATTTCTCATTCACCAGCACTTCAAATTAATATTCCTAATTGAAAAAAAAAAAACAGATGATGTTCTTTAAATTTAATATTATCAAATACGGAAATGATGGACTTATCGAAAGAAACGAAATGAGGAGGAGATAACAAAAATATCGGCGATAGCCCTGATTTTTTTTTTCAAACTTCTCACAAGAAGTAACAGTGAACCTCGGTACGTTCGTTTCTTTTGCTCGTTCGAAGAAAATGCCACCACTCGGGCAATGTGAGTGCCATCTCCATAAAATCAAACTATAGACGAAGACTTCATTGGCACAAAAATCGAAAGGAAAACGTCGATCCAAAAGAACTTTTTCGATGCAGTACGTACATCCAAACCAGTAAAAATCAAGATTTAAAGGTTGAAAAAAATCCCATCCAAAAGCATGCGAAGAATTGGAGTGGATTCAGCTAGCAGCAACAAATCAAGGACAGAACAGTATTTTCAGTTACGCCGATAATAATTATTCAGGATAACGCTATAATTGGAAACAATGAAAAAGAAAAAGAAAGTCATCTCACAAAACATACAATGTACCAGTAAAGCAACAAAAGTAAACACTATGTTCTATCGATATGAAGATTCGGAAGAAACCTTAACAGCGTACCAAGAGAGAGTAAGTATTTAAAAAAAAAATAGTAAGTATTAGGCACGTACCTGCATTTTTATCAAGTGATGGAAATTAATATAACGCTCACGCTTTCATTTTAGAAACATGCTCCCAGTAGGTAATCGAAGATAAAAATGAAAACAGCTGACTTGACCACAAGTTTTAGGCCCCTACGAGCACCTTGTAACCATCGCAAAGCGCTTTCCATTGCGACCAAGAATCCGTTATTTAGAGTTTTGAATCAGCTATTAAAGAAACAATAAAGAAAATATCCGAAGAACTAGAAAAAGAGAAAAAAGCCCTACAATGAGCGCCGAAGTGAAATCAGTGAAGACTGAATACCTTTCTTCGAGGCGTCTTTCTGGTAACAAACGAATGTACAATTGATTTAATGTGGAGAAATGATGGCGAATGTGGGACCATACTCGTTTGTACGAATTTCCATTTGTTCAGAAATTTTCCAAGTGTATAAAGACTACCTTCCCAATTCAATAAATTTCATAATCCGAAATTTACAAACAGTATCAATCCACATTCGCCATCATTTTTTCAAATTAATTGGTACGTTCATCATTAACCTATAGGCCTAGATAAAAAATACATGTTTTCAGAAGAGTTGCGCAAGAATTATCCAATAAATTAGCGTGTCATCGTATTTTTAGGAATGTAAAGAACTATAGTAAAATTTGCGACTATTTTTCGAAAAACACAACTTGTAAGTGGAATGAGATAAAATTAAATTAATTTCAGACGGTTACAAGGTGAAATTAATTTTTTTAATAATTTTGCTAATCTCGCTCAATCTACTAATACTTCGTGCTCCTACAATCAATCCTCAATCAAATCTTATCTACTGGTGTTTAATAGATGAAAATATTTCAAACTTTACTTACATATACCAATAGGTACGAATCACAAACACATGAAATATCCCAGCTTCAGCTCTCAAACTCGAAAAATTTTTTTCCATCCAAAATCTGAAAAAGATGAAAAAATTTTAGAATTAAAAATTCAAACTCCTCATCAATATCGTTCTCTAAAAAAAAAAAAAACACACAACCACCAAAAGCGTAAAATCTCAATCCTATTATTTTGCTCCTTTCACGAAACGAACGAGAGGGTCTTCGAAACATTCCTCAATCCACAATCTGGTTGTTTTCCCACCTCACACGATCCCAATCACAATCACCTTTCACCCTGTAATCCGTTCGAACAATCGTACTACCCTCGGTACCAACCACGATCCATTACAATCAACCAAATACACATCATAAGTACTGCATCAGAGAGGTTTTCTATGTAGGTAAAAGGCACAGTCAACGCGTATGTACGTATACGTACGCCAATAAATTTCAAAATTATTGTCCACCGGACAATTCCAAAGAACGGTAGGTACGTACAGGAGACCAACAAAAAAAAAAAAAAAAAAAAACTCCCGAAATTATTACGTTTCTATTACTGCACTTGGGCTCGAGGCGCAGGAGGTCACGCAGCTGAGGGTTGCGTCGCGTCGGCCTGAACGTGATCTTTCACATAATCAGTAGCTTCGAATATATTTTTAACGACGAGCCGTACTGATAAAAGAGACATATTCTAATTCACTTAAAACTTGAATACCTTTCATGCAGTATTAAGCAAACATTCGAATTCTATTTGCGTTTTGTATAACATCCGCATTACTTAATACAGACATCGGTGGCCGCGCCGCTTAAATGGATTAGTTACCTATTTACTTCTCCTTATTCGAGTGTGAGTAAGTATTTTTTTCCTTCACATATTATACGTATGCAGTCGTGGTATGAAGATTATTAAATATAATTCCAAATTGTGCGTTAAATTGCTAGGAGCGATGTAATACGTTAATGCACTAATGTGGTGGTGAAAAATTTTCTTTTTGATGCTTTAGGATTTGAGACGAGTTGGGCTTCATATTTCAGTTTTGAGACTTTTCTGCTCGGAATTTTTCAAAAATAATTTTCTGGAACTACTTCGCCTAAAATTTTTCAAATATTTTTTTTTGAGATTTCTTTTCAATTTCAAAACACATTTTATTCAATTCTTTCCTGTTTTTTTTTTCTCATCAAAAATTATTGCAAGGAATCAAAAAATTAAATTAAAATGATAGAAATGAAAATATCATTCGGGCTCTGGAAGAATTTTGTAAAAATTTTCACGGTATTCAATAGGGTGGATCGTCTTTTACTTTTTTTTTGGAAATTTGGGGAGGCCTAGCAAAAAAAAGTTGTGGAGGGACGTCAAAAAACTTTTTAAAAAATTTTGGATCTCTGACTTCAACATCCACGGAGCGAATGGGGTTCCAAAAATTTCAAAATTCTCATAAAAAGTTCAAAAAAAAGTTGTTAAAAAAATTTTTTTTGATGATAAGGTCTTAAATAGTCGCTCTGTATTCATTTATGAGCAAAAAAAAATATTTCAGCCGATTTTGACCTTTTTTAGAGGGTTTTGAAAAATGACAATTTTCCTGATTTTCAAAAACCTCTAAAAAAAGGCAAAAAATCGTATCATTAAAAAAAAATTTTAAAACGACTTTTTTTTGGACTTTTTATGGGAATTTGAAAATTTTGAAACCCCATCCGCTCCGTGGATATTGAAGTCAGAGACCCAAGATTTTTTTCACAGTCTTTTGACGTCCCTCCACAACTTTTTTCTGCTAGGCCTCCCCAAATTTCCAAAAAAAAAAAGTAAAAGACGACCCACCCTAGCATTCAGTATCAGGGTGTCTAACAAATTCAACGAATTGGAAATCTTAACATTATTCCTCACTCAATTTTTCACCCCTATCCCTCCTATCCCTCCAAAAGTATTTTATTTTTTTATAGAGAAACTGCATGACAATTTTTCTGCCAAAATTGGTCTCTACATCGAGAGAAAAATTAGGGAAAATCGTACATTTCAAAGATTTAGACATCACCTCCCTCCCCCTCCTGAAGAATAATCTAAGCATTCGAAAAAATCCGGAGCAGCGAAGCTGAAGAACAGTCTGAAAAAAATACAAGAAAAATTCTCTACATCGGCAGCCAAAACTACAACCTTCATGCCCACCTGAAATGTTTAGAGTCAAAATCAAGGTCGTTTCAGTAATCAAAAAAATCTAAAAAATTTCAAAACCTTCCCCCTTTACTCACACGCTAAATTTTAGAAAAATTGACATGAAATGAAATTTTTGATAAAACATCAAAGGCCAAAATACTCTCTCACCACGCCAGATTTTTTTCAACAAAAAAAATCGGATTTTTGCGGGGAAAAAAACCCAAAAGTATTGAAATTTCATTTTGAAAAATTACGGAGGGGTGGGGAGGGGCACACCGAGTCTTCGATTAGATGCTAAATGGACAAATCGTCTCAGCCCTAGACCCAACTACTCGAAATTGATTCACTCAATCGGTCATCTTTCCAACCGCCATTCTTCCATTTCAACATTAATGCGTAAAACGCGAAACAAAATTACTCCCAAATTACACCATTCTTCCCCTTTTTTAATGCTCTAGAGGCTTGGAAGGAAAAGATACACCACTTGAGCCACCATATATATAACGACGTACGAGTAATAAGTCAAAAGCCATATAGGCCTACATAGCGATTGATTTCACCCTATTTTAGATCTTCGAATTTGAAAACTGGTTGTCACCAGCACCCGTCTTTCGATCTCACCACCCTCCTGCGATGACACATATTTCGCTAATCCTTCCTTTGATATGACTTTAATTCCTGGCTATTAATTCGGACAATTTTCGCGTCCGTACGTTAAATAGCCTTTGCCCGGTATAGAAAATAAATGTACAAGAAAAACACAAACAACGTGTCCGCCTCCTTACGTATATCATATAGCTTTTCATTAAAACCGTATTATTGGGTAATTGCTGGTTGAGCCTATTTGAAAAAATGACTCTTGAAAAAAAAAGTACAAATGTTTTGTCTGGCGGTAAAGGTCGTTCGGTATTGTATAGGTTTTCATCACAATATCCGCATAGAAAAGCCGGTGACCCGCCGCCGATCCCTCAGCACATATCGCATTTCCATATTGATCTTACTTAGCTGCAATGTTCATTTATTTAGTAACGAGAACGCGACCAGAGAGTACAATGGAAAGAAAACATTCATTTTTTCGCGAAACGTTTAATCATCACGACGAACCCGTGTCCATATAGGTCGGCAACACGAACATGCGGTGGCGAGGGACGCGGACTTAGCCGCGGAAAATGGACTGTACGATACGTACGTATAAATGAAAGACGCATCTTATCAACGATTATTAAAACGGTTTGGGCCGCGCGATCCGCAATATACATACACACGTACGAGGGCTTTTTAGAAAAATCGCCCAAGCCGAGCCATGCCCTTCGCTCATAAAGAAGCGGCTATTGTACACATTATATAATGATTTGAAAAGAGCGCCGAGGATGGGAGCGGCGCAGGAGGTTTCGCAAGGGTGAATACACGACGACGCTCCTATGCTGCTGCTGCGCGCCGCCGGAGAACCCAGCCAGCGATGTAACGGAGACACCACCGTACACGCATTCGAAATGGAAAAGAGAGAAAAAAAGAAAAGCACAATAAAAACCGGGCTGAGGTCCGCGATCCGCCACTCGCTCCGGTCGCTGGCATGTCAATGCGGTAATGCGGCAAGAATCGGAGGTTCGGAGGTTGCCCTCTCATCGCATGTGAAACCCTAAACATCTTAAATCCCTGATTCAACACACCTCTCTTCGCAGCTTCCAACCTTCCCAACCGTGATTCACCGAATTTAAACTTTTTCAAATTAAAGTCTCCGCGCGCACGTAGACGTTCTCTTTTTTTTCCTCGCTATAGCTATAGCCGCCGCCGGCAGCATGAACGTGAATTGAGTACATTTACACTGGCGTTTTTCCTCCGTCGCCTCCTCGCCCTTTGCCTCAATCACTAAACTGATGACTGTAAAGGGTTACATATTACACACTTAATGGTCGACGACTAATTGGGATACGTCAATTTTCGACAAATGGTTGTCCCTTTCATTTTTCTCCTCGCCGGCTCGCGCTCTCTCTCTTACTCTCTTGCCCTTTTACGAAAGGGCTTGTTCCTCGTTTGATTAATTATTTCACGCCCGTGTAAAATCATCTTGATAAATGATATCTATAGACTAGGCGTATAACCCTATCGCACATACCGTATACGTGTATAGGTTTTTTTTTTTCGGTAATCGGTTATTATACGTGTAAGTTTTTTATTATCATTTTCCAGTATTTTTTTTTGTTGTTCAACCACCGTGTAAAAAAAGTTGGTGGAATCGTTTTAGCGTGTTTTGTGCGATGTGGTGGTACGTGTGCGGGTCGAATTATCAAAGATCGCGTTTATATTCGAACCCATGGTTTCATTATAGCAACGATTTTTACAATAACGCGCCGAATCATTCTGACGTGATGTTGGTCTTGATAACCTGTATTCCTTTTGAGGAGAGCACAAGTCGCAGGAATCTCAGTTCTTTCCCAGATTAGATTCAAATGTTGCTCAAACAAATCATAAGAAAATGACAAAAACCTATAATACCATGGAAAACTATCAATATTCAAATTTAGAATGATATTTGAAAAAATTACTCTGAAATTTATTTCAAAAACGAGTTCACCAAAACAAAAAAAAATCAAAACTATTTCACAACTAGATTTTGAGTGAAACTTTTAAAGGGTATAGCCCATTAAGTATGGTGAATCGGCCCTGAGAACGGATTTTGAGATTTTCTGATGGAAATTGGTCCTTA
>FIZT01058632.1:0-15750 GCA_900065295.1 Paracoccus marginatus | reverse complement strand
ATATGGTATTTATATTCACCGCTGCTCCAGATCATTGTTTCAGCAATTACAGAAAAATCCGCTAGAGTTCGTACACTTTGGTTTTAAATCCCAATTGAGGTACTAGATTAGGTACCTTACAGTTCTCATTTATACTTACTCATATCATTTCGTTGAAAACCGAATGCACCTGGACACAACGAATTATTTTGAATAATCGAACGACAACGACATTTTCAGCTTCTAAATAATTTGCAAAAAGTACAACGAATAACCGAAGAAGTTACGAAAGACGCAACGACATACCGGACTCACGTCAAAGGGTGCTGAAAATTTTCAAAACTTCAATCTTGAAACTTCAGTGTTGCCACATCATAGGTGAAAAACTGTTAAATAAATTTCAACAACTCAATTTTAAACTCAATAACTCAGTTTTAATCGTTTTCTTTACTACACTTTCACTTTTATCAATATAAAAATATCAATAAATTGAAAAACCATATTTTAATGAAGAAAAATGTTATATCAAGGTACAGTAGATTGAAAAATATTACAAGGTAATTATCACAACAAACTGCACTAATCAAAGTACCCAAGGGCGAAAGTGCACTAATTTCTCGCAGTTTCATCATTTTCATCATACATCATGATAAATGAACTTTTTAAAAAAATATAACATAAAACGACAATGAAATTCATTTGTCCGAGGAATCAGAAAAAAAAAACAAGAAAAATCAACCAGTCTGAAATTACTTACGCTAAAAATTAACCTCCTTCCAAGTTGAGTCGTTTCATAGAAGAAACGAGAACTGAATTTAAATATTAAAATTAATAATACATACAATTATTATTTTAATGCTTCGCTTAAATTGTATACTTAACGTACAGGAACACCTTACACATTTTTTTCAAAATGTACCGCGCACCGAGCCACTTGAAAATTAATTATCATTGGTTTTATTCATTTTAATTTCAATTACAAACGTGATTTATGGTTATTTCATCACGTTTCTCTAGATTCTATTTATTTCATCAACGTAGGTACTGAAAACAGGTACCTACGTTTAATCAATCAATGGCATGAGTAAAAAAAAAATGAGCAATAGTACAATAAGTACTGTTTATTCCGGCGACTTAATTCGTGGTTCCATAATATTTCCTTATGAACACGGTTGAAAAATAAATATAGCAAATATTTACAATATAAAAATAGAGATCATAACAGTCCGATAAATGGTAATTTTTAACAGAACAGTAGCTCAGTACATGGTTATAAAGTTTCACTATCAAAGTACATCAGTATAAAAAGAGAAGTTCCCATACACGTAGTCACTTCTTGCGCTTGATTTGTATACGGGTCAATTTGAATATAATTTATACTATACAGGGTAGAAGAGAGAAAAACAACCTAAACAAACAAATCTGAAACACACCGCACGGACACACGCAATGTACATATATATATATATACATACCTACAAAACCTTACAAAACTGCGTACCAGTCTTGGAATATTTATTTACATAATCACGCAAATATGTAAATTCGAATATTTATTAATTCTGCTTCGAATGCATTCCATGATACGCATCTTCGCGGTGATGCATCTGGAAAATATGTATTAAAAAAATCGGATCAATAAACACACGAAAATATTGATAAATTCAAGGTCAACTCGAACGAATATATTCGTTCGAGAAAAATAAACATGCGGCGGAAACAACAAACTGACGCTGATTGTACCTGTTGCTGATGAGGCATATTCGGCATCTGATAGGATTGTTGGTAATTAGACGATACGACGGATCCGCTTCTGTAAAATTCGATAAATATTTTCAATCCAATCGACTAAAGTAATATTACTTAACACGCAATTAATCGCCCACCTTCGATCGGGTGGCTGTAACGGTAAATTGGAAGCTCTAACGACAACCCCCTGATTAGACCCTTGGCTACTGGCATAAATTGAATTGGCTGCTGATCCGTGATGTCTGAAAATACACGCGAATCAGCCGAGTTAATAACGTGAGCAAAAAATCACACCGACGAAGAGGTCGACGTCGCATCTACCTTATGGCGCCGACTGAAGATTGGGAGGACGACGAACGTGAGTGATGATGCGAAGATACAGCTGGCGGTAGGCCGTTCTCTAAATGATGCACATTCTGGTACACCGGCCCGTGTGACGGCCGCATTGAACCACCCGAAGACGAATACGCGATCGGTGGCAGAGTCGGTAGCGGTATGTTACGTAAAGAGGCCGGATCGGTTACACTGTTTAGCTGCGATTGTTGCGCATTCGAGGTGTGATACTGCGAATGCGAATTGTGAGACGGATGCTGACTGGCTGGCGGAGCCGTATGGTGAGATTGCTGCGGCACGTGGTGCGTATTCGCAGTCTGCGCCATTGTTTGGGCGACGGACACGTGAGGCGGGAGGGATTGCGACGAGGTGTGAACGTTGGTCACCGCTGTAACGAGTTCATAATTAACGAGTCTGCGGCCAAGATTGCAGTTAACTGGTTAAATTGCGACTTACGCGGAGGCGCTAAGGGCATCGCTAATCGGGCGTTAACGCCGAGTAAATGATCCCTGCGAGCTTTCAGTTTACGGATATGTTCCTCCAAGCCGAGATTTTCTTCTCGTAACTTATGCAGGCAAGTCAACAAAGAGGCAACTGTCCAGAAATGAATGAAAATTTAGCGTTTCCATAAACGGGCTGGTAAAATTAAGAAAATATTCATCTCCTCAAATAACGTACTATCGAAATGCTGAGCCTGTTCCATAAGGAAGGTGCCTCCTTGTTCCCACTGCGTTTCTAGCAGTTCTTCCAATGATTGTGGGAAACTGGCTGAACTCGATAGGCTGGCCAGAGGCCCGTTCGATGGCGAACTGCTACGTTTTGTCGAATCTACACCTCTGGTCTGAGAGAAAAATAATGATAATTTCACCAACATTGAAAAATTTGAAAATTCTGTCTCGAGCGAAAACTCACCGAAGAGATAATCTTATTGTACAAAGGTGGTCCCACGAAATTACTAGCGTTTGTGTTCGAATCAGCGTCTGTAAATATACTATGCGCTTCTAGTTCGTCATTCAACGTATCAGACATTTTTTGCGCCATCGACGAAGTCGGATTTAATTGATTGCCTAACATATGCGGAGCACTGACACCGCTTTGAAACCTAAAAATTGAGAAACCAATCGATTAGAGAAATCGAGCGAATTGTTAGAGCTGTAAAAAGCAGTTTTCCTCGTACTTACATTTTAAACTGCCTTATTGGTTGTTCCTCCGTTTTATTCGGCTTAGCAGTAGGCGCATTTTCTGGACTGGTCGGAGGCGATTCTTTGGTTTCATTTTGATTTGCAGCGCTACGAAAATATCACTCGTTAGATATTTTAATTTTTTTCAATTTACGCTGATGATAGACTAGTCTTACTTCGAATTTGTACACGAATCCATAGATTCACTTTTTATCGACACGCTGGACAGCACAGAGTTACTCCTTTCTGGATATGAGCTAACGTTAGATGCGAAAGACACCACCGTTTCTGGTACCGGTCCGTTGGCCGACGAATCGCGATTATTTTTACTATTTTTTTTATTCGCAGTATTCGTGTTCGCAGATTTCTTCTGTTTGGGTCGATTTTTCTCAAACTGGTTCGAATCGTTTCTAAATTGAGGGGAAAAAATGATAAAAATCACATCGATTACGGAGTACAATTTTCAACCAATTACTTACTTGGCTGATTTCACTTCTGGAAACGAAGCTGATGATAAATACGACGACGTGACAGGATTACTAAATGAATTCGTTGGATTAGTGCTCTGAACCGTAATCGGTGGATTCGCCGTAGTACTGCTCAACGTAGAAGTGCTCGGTAACGATATAACACTCGTAACATTCGTGTTAATATCTACGAAAAAACGTAACCAAAACGTTACTACTTATGAATAGAAATCATCCCAAGAACTCTCATTGTACTCTCTTACTTGAGGCGGTCAACATATTATAACTGGTGGTAGCTTTAGCCGCACTAACTGCGTTTTCTGTCTTCAACGTAGATAAATTGGGTTCCTCGATGAAGTTCAGAGCAGCACTGTCGTCGCCATCGTCGCCGTCGTCGTCGCCGTTCTCCTTCTCGGGAGGGTTGCCAAATTTACTAAAAATTTTCTCCGATTCGACCACGTTGGGGGTGTTGGCTTGAGGAGATGCTTGCTGATCGTTCACTTTACGTTTTTTATTCTTCTGCATTTCGGCGAATACGCTTTCGCTGGGTGTGATGACGCTTTCGACGAAATTCGACGTTGTGAATCTCGAGCTGTTATCGTTTTTACCGGCTGCTTGAGAAGAACCACCGTTATTCAGAGAGTTGCTACCCGACGAACCGTTCAGCTGGTCTGGTGGAGGTGGCGGGTTAATTGATTCTTTTTTCTCGTTACTCGTTAACTTTGGCGGTACTGCGAAAGTTACAAAAATTAATTATTTTACATTGTCAAGAATAAAATGGCCTGATTAGACGGTAGATAATCCAGTTTCCCCGAATCACCGATAATTATCGAAGTCAAAAGGTAATTTAAAAGTAATTAATTCCAAGAAAACGACCGAAGAAACAAAAAATGCTCACAATTTTGATTCAAAGACGGTCTACTAGAGACAGATTTACGTTTGGTAGCTTGTTTACTATCGGGGAGCTGATTATACGGCGGTTTCTTTTCAGGAGACTCGTCGGAACCGGAATTATTGGACGATAATGGTCTATATGGCGGAATGGTTTTCACATTCGGTCCTTTCTTCTGCAACCAAAAATCATCGAATGAGAAAACCCTCAAACTAGAATATATCAGAAGTGCTGGCCTAGTTCACAAAACTCACCAGTTTCGTATAGTGCTCTTGGCAGTACCCGCAATATTTTACATTATCGATATAATTACCCGCTTCTTCGCACAGTAAACCTAACGCTTGAGCACATGTTACGTGGAACTGTTGTTTACAACCAGCTTTGTTACACTGCATGCATGCGCCTACCGAGGCCCGACTACCTCTGTTGTTTTGTTCACAAACGTAACATACCTACGTAGAAAAGATTTCGATAAAGGGAGCGAATTTGGCATAATCGACTTTTCGATTCGTTTACTCACTTTATTGTATCGTTCTGTAGGTATTTGCGATAGAACGATAGGTTCCATAGTGTGAACACTGGCGAACCTAACCTCTGGTATATACAGGCCACATACAACATGTGCCCAACCGCCGTTATCAGTTCGTTTTAACGCTCCATCTTTCGAAGGGCATAATTCACAACGCTAAAAATAGACGTCATAGTTGAAACCCATAAGCATCAACGTAACGCTAACAATATCCTAAATAATGGTACAATTAGTAACATACCACACGAGCTGATCGTTCTTGAGACTCGCACTTGCGACAATACCAATTACCACTGGGAACTGAGACTATTCCGTAGCAAGCTATGCGAACATATCAGAAGGAAACGATTAGCGTTAAGAGTACGATACGTGCGCGGTATTGATAAGAAAGCAATTTAGTAATCGGTACCTTGGTGAACGGCGATATTGCACCCAGCACCGTCGCAGTACACCAATGGGTTCTCGGTCCATCCTCTTTCATCCGAACACACACAACAACCGGCAACCATTTCCTTCATAATTATACACAAATCAGTTATATAAAATTCCACCAGGCAGGCGATTCCATCGTATTTGGAATGCTTTGGTAAGCTGATTTTTTAACCGCGTATTCCGGCGCTCATTTTCATAACGCACGCAGAAAACCGCTACACCGCACTCACCAAATATAATCAAATACGATCATTATTTTAGGAAAGATTTTAACAAAAACGTTATTATAACTAATAGCGCGCGCAATTTCACTATCGCAGTACAGATTTTTATGTAAATAACGAATTAGCAGCAAGTTTGCTATCGTATCAATGTACATAAGCTAATCATCGTTTGAATTATTCAGAACGCAAACGGCGAATTTTTTACAAGCGTACATGAACGCAGGGCGTACGAAACGCGAACAAATTCTGTAATTAGTGCAACTCGCGCGAAAAATTATTAATAATAAGTGAAATACCTATGAGAATGCGTGAATCTATCATGTGTGTTGCATGTTTGTTGTTTTGTTTCCTCTTCTTCGTCAAATTAGCGAGCAAAAAGATCAAAGTCCGTTTAATGAGCGTTCACAGGTGAAATTTCGAAGAAGTCCTCTTCACTTCATCTCTCTTCTCTCCTCTGTCCCTCCTCAATGATCACGTGTGCTACACGTATAAACCAATCGTAACGCTCCATCACATTCATTTTTTTTTTTTTTTACATAACAAACTTTGCCTTTGTCGGCACTCGCCTCGCGGCCTCGGTTGCAGTTTTCAGAAAATTCGAATTTATGTAATTCAATTTCTACGTTAAAAAAAAATTTAAAAGAATTAACAAATCCATAATTTACTGTTTACGCTTTTTACTGTCATCTGGCATAGAGCATCTACTGATTCAGGAACCATTCTTAAATTTTCCCAGATGTACGACAAGATTACCACCAGTGCTTTGGGTGAGCTTTTTTAGGCCTTCCTTTTCCTAAGCTCATTTTCAAACACTATTTTCTCATCTTATATGATGATTTTTTTTTGTTTTTTCAGACGTATTTCAGACAAATAATTTTGTTTCTTTCCTCATTATAATAAGTTGAATCTCAAATCAACCAAAACCAACTTTGCAAGTTACAACCTTATTAGATGTAGGCACCTCTAATTAGGTACGTTAAAATGAGAACTTTGAAGAATGAAAATTTCATGACTTTTTGAAGTATTGATAATGCTTCACAATGCGTTTCTTTCTTCTTCGATGATACCATCACTCCACTGCGAACCAATTAATTTTTGAACACAAAGAGCCGAATAAATTGAATATAAACTCGTGTCAAATTTAAATCAAACTCTTATCTTTTCTTTTGAAAAAGCATCTCTTGCTTCGACGATAATTTCGTTGTACGATTTTTGCTTCCATCAACGAATCGACACGAATGGTAGGCAAATCAGTTGAATAAGAGCCGTACCATGAGCAACTTCAGCTTGGAAGTAAAAGTAGTAGTGTACAACGTAAGAGTCAGCTAATCATCTCACCAATCAGCAGAAATAATTTCACAATGTTTTTCTCATCCGTAGCGTGATTTTGCTTAGATTTTTCCTTACATAAACGTAACATGGAAAAACGACACGATGATAATATCCGGTTACATGGCCGAACTATGGAACATCATAGAAGACACAATGAATTTCGAGTAAGTCGTTTTGTACGACATACTTGGACCTTTGATTTTATCAAGATGGAAATATTCGATTTACAGACATCAATTCATCGAGATGAATTTCAAAGACGGTAAAGAAGCTCTTATCAACGGGTGGGTCGATATAATCCTAATACCAGTGGTTGTGACGAGCTCGGATGCTGACGATTTTCATTTTTCTATTCCGGTGGCTAAAAATTGGTACGTAGTAGGTCTAAGTACCTACCTAAATCAAGAGCCGAAGAAGTATGGAAGCTATATAAATTTCAAAAGATTTTCCGCAGGTATGAAATGTACATGAAACGTAACAAAGGAGAAGCTACATCGGTATCCTATTTAGAAACTTGGAATTCTAGTTTATGGATTGCGTTCATATCGAGTATATTCGCATTGACTACCATTCTCTGGATGATGATAAAAACCAAGTATGAAACAGGAACTACGAGAAATTCTTAGATCGTGCTAACCGCGAATTTTTCTTTCGAATGATGCAGAAAAACTCTGGGCATAGAAGACAACGTCAAAGAACCATCAACCGAATACCTTCCACGATGGAAAAAAATAATGGACGAAAATAGCTACTCTCGAATGCTCGCCGAAGAATACACCTCGTTCAGTTCGTGTTTTTTAATGGTTCTCGGAGGTATCACATCCCAAGGTCGGACTTCTTCAGCACCGAGCTTTTCATCTCAACTCGTTAGTAAATCATAAAATGAAATTCTTCTCGTTAGGATTCAACATGAGCCCGAAGTCAGCTTCGCTTCGCATCGTTATGCTGGTAGTTTTATTCTTCGGTCTGATTATGATCAATTCATACGCAGCAGTACTCGTTTCTCGACTGGCAGTCGACAAAGAAGATATATTATTCCCCACACTCGAATCAGTAATCGACAGAAATACCCATGCGCTATGCGTCCGGGACACTGGTTACGCATACCGTTTATTCAAGGTACCATACTCTTACTCTTCTTCTCCTCAAAAAATATTCTTCCAAACATCGATTACCTAATGCTTAGGAAAACGAAAGTGACACCGAAATAATGCCAATTTGGCGTTCGGTCGTCAACCGACCGCCATGTTCGAACACATCTACGGTTCAAGATATAGCTACGGCTCTCTGTAAAGACTCCACCGTCGTGCTAGAGTCTCCTCATATAATCGCCTCGATACAAGAGTCTCGTAAATGTGCCATTACCAGAATGCCAGGCCGGTACTCGACCGCTTATACTTCGCTTCTGATGCGAAAAAATTTCCAATACAGGAGAGACATCGATGAAATGTAAGTGAATTTGACTCGCGGGGGAGGGGGGGGGTCTTCAGTCGTAAATCTTACATCTTTCGTAACGTCACAGCTTGCTGAAATTATCCACCAGCGGAATAATCGATAACCTACAAAAGAAATGGTTACATAGAAGAATGCCACCTCACAAGTTGAACATGTCTAGTAACAAACCCGTCACCATAGATCATATAAACGGACTCTTGATCGTGTACCTCATCAGTATCATCTTCTCCATGATGGTACTCCTGATTGAGAAATTCATCGACTGGAAAAAGAGCAAAAATACCGTGACTTTACAATTTACAAATTGAAATTATATTTCAAAAATGTATCATCATATCACTGGTATACAGTTCGAATGATTTAAAGCAAGCACCATATTCACATATTAAGTTTAAACACAGCTTAGAAAATATTCATTGCTAATTGATATGGAGACATAGGTAATATTAAATTTTTTAATAATTCAACTAGCGTAACCAAAAAAAGGCTCAAACAAAAATTCAAAACGCAGTTTTGTTTAAATCAACAAAAAAACCACTTACAAAAATCCAAAGACACAAAACTGGTATACAAACAGGTACAAAAAGCAAATTTAAAAAGGTGTAGCAAACAAGAATAAGCTTTTCGTTCGTTGGTAGCCTTATTTATCACAATTAAATTTATCGATAATTATTAAACGTAATGAAAAAAAAATAGGGTCACGAATAATTTCAAATTAATAAAAAAGTAAAAATAAAAGTAGTATTTGTAACGCGGAGGTTCGACCGAGACCACATTTTAAACAAGGACTCCATCCAATTTTATAAAAATAATCTTTTCAACGTTCATTTACTCGAAAAAGGAATCCCACGAAGCTCGTATTCGGGCACAAATGCGATCGCTTTTGCTGGCAAAAAATCTACTATCGTTGAACTGGGTTTCCTGAAAAAATAAATTAAAATTTTCATTCATAAGTATTACATACGGTCGGTTATCTTATCTAAGAGGATAACAAAGATTTTCAATGAACCACGAGTACTATAAATTGAAACGTAATCGTTTGTAAATAATTAAATAATAATTTACCATTCCTGTTCGATTAGTAACAGCGTTAAAATTCTGACAAAAATCATCGAAGGTGTCTTTGGACACGAAATATAATATCCAGTCATCTCCCATTTCCGAAGCTTCGCGACAGTTAAATTCCTGCAATAAATTCTCTCAATAAATCGTCACTTAATAACAGTTTCGAAATAAAAATCAACTCACTAGTACGCAGAAGTAATTATGAGGCCAAGGAGATGTACTGAAATCGGTAACATCATGTAGAAAAGCTCTGCTAATGATTTTGTTCGGAAATTGATGCAATAGGATTTGATTCAATGTCAATGTCACGAAGCAATTAACCGCTGGCGATTCTTTATCACATTCTACGATTCCACTCGAAGCCTACACAGAACCGTAGAAATTTAAAATTGAAAAAAAATAAAAAATAACAGTAGTCTATCTTTACGTACTTTGGATGCAGACGAATATAAAGCTTGAATCCAATCCATCATTTCGGTTTCGTCGGCAGTTCCAAAGTGAAACGTAGAACCACCTTGTAGAATAATGTCGAAACTATGCGGTCTGTCGGCTTCGTTATGTATACGACAACCCTGGTAGAACGGCGATCTCAAGGGGATCGCGAATTTTGGAACTTTTAAGGAAATTTTTTCAAAAATGTACAAAACACCGCCACTGTAACAGTGTTCCAGGTCAGTTAGATCGTTCATTTCGTAAATGATGACTTTACTCGAATCATACTTACTTTAAACAAAGATACGAGGGGGTCCACGAAGCACCTACACCGATCTTAGTCATAATATAGCCGTCTTTCTGCGGTCCTAATGGCGAATTTGATGTATGAACATTGTCTTCTTGTAACCACACTGAGTATTGTCCTATTATCACTTCACCCTGTAAAAAATCAAAGTAGAATTCCTATCGTACTTTCTGTACTAATCAATTTCGAAGTAAAAAGTCACACGAACCAACCTTGACAAAAGCATTTTCGGGCAGAACTTCGTAAAACGAAGACATACTTTTGAAATCGCTCACTTCAGCTACATTAAATTCGAACTTATGCTTGAAAGACGAACACCATCGACGTATTGCTATTTCCAAATGACACATCAATTCCGAAGCTAAATTCTTATCGATACCGGTATTTAAATAGAGTCGACCGCGGTCTTCGTTTAAAATTATAACGATTTGTGAAAATGGCCCGACGACAGCAGCCACCAAATCATCGAATGCGAACGAACTTTCGACTAGGAAATTATTTTGCGACGAACAGTACGACAGGAACCATAGCGTATGCGAAGTAATCACAGCTAGTAACGGAGATCCGTCTGCTTTCAGCACTTTAAATACCTGTTGGAGTTGAATTAGTAAATTATTACGCTCACCTCAAAGTGCGGTACTTTTCGATAGAATTACTCACTTTATAAATCAACTCATCTTTTGAACTGACTAGAGGTTTTAGTTTAGAATTCAATGGAGGAGAAGTAACAGGCAGTCGAGTATTTTTGGAAATTTCATCGTTAATTTGACTCGTGATCGATGACTGATCGAGTAACTCTGATCGTTTGAAGTTTTTAACGTATAAACAAGATATTCGATGACTGCGTTTGGCTATTTGATCTTTTATGAGTCGTTTCGATGGTAATGATTGTAGAAATCTATTCACCAATAAGGTTCTGGCCGATCTACACGTCTTATCGACATGAACGCGAGAAGCATCTGAAATCACATCACGTACGAAAAATATCGTTATTTGATTCGTAAACTCGATTAAAAACTAATTAAAAAATTACTCACCAGATGTATTAATTAAATCCTTCAAACTGCCCGTTTCGCTACTAACTTCGCTCAAATTCGGAGTAGAAGAATATTTTTTCGGATCTTCCTGGCCTTCCGGCGTACCTCGTTCGAGAAAAGGTGGAAATTCTTTCTTCGACAAGTGCCTTCTGCTCGGTGACTTGAGAGCTTTCAACGAGTCGCTTCTCGGTCTAGGGAAATAATTCTTGTCGCATTTTTCAGCCTCGCGATAGCTGTCGAGGAATATCTTCTTGGATTCTGAATCGAAATCTTCGCAAGCGAGTACCTTCAATTCGGT
Source organism: Paracoccus marginatus (assembly GCA_900065295.1). Taxonomy (NCBI): domain Eukaryota; kingdom Metazoa; phylum Arthropoda; class Insecta; order Hemiptera; family Pseudococcidae; genus Paracoccus; species Paracoccus marginatus. The sequence goes on along the minus strand of FIZT01058632.1, from coordinate 4,038 downwards.
GATTTTGTGCTCGTCTATGGTATCTTCGTGGAACGATACGCGTTTTGTGATGTCTTCGTGAATTCTCCCTTTGTTGCGTCGTTTGAAAAGTATATCGTCTTTGTCCGAGGCCATTTTTTAGGTTTTCATCGTTCAGCTGCAACACGAAGTAATGGAATTTTAACAGAATGCGAGGGAAATTACCATTTTACGATAATATAATTATAAACTTTTGATATTTTTGCATTTGGAAGCGAATAAATTGGCGCACTGAATTAACAAAGAAAGTTAGAACAAAAGTAACGCAATAATGGCAATGCTGTTGCGCTATTTCGAATTGTTATGAGTCAGTTGAAATGATAATAATGTATGCTCGTAAATGGAACAAACTATTGCGACTAAAATTGCGCTAATCTGAATTAGTTGACTCGATCTCACTTGATAAATTAAGATGAGAAGTCACGTGTTTTGAGAAAAATAGCGTTGGGTGTATCGTCAGTGAGATTGCATGTGAAATAATACATAGTATGTGAAACACGGAGAGACGAGTTGACTGTTGAGGAAATAATTGAGAGATCAGAAATCCGACTACAGATTTTTCAATTATCGATAAATGAAATGAAGTAAGTTCTTCTTCTTATTAAATAAATTAAAAATCACATCAATACGCGAGATTAATGAAAAAAGGTCGCACCTTTCGTCGAAAATAGGAGAAGTACAACACACTTTGGAAAAATATCGTACTTACCCAAGTCTAGATTCCATCGAATTTTTGAAAGCATCTTCGGTGGTGTAATGAGTAATTCGAAGTAATCTGATTTGTACTAAAAGTAATTTCGCATCAGTTCATCAGAACTTCATTATTACTCAATTTCAAAATTAAATTCAAATTAGATAGATAACTATTCAAAACACAGATGATCCAACAACATGGTCGTCACTGCGCATGCGTCAAAGACCTGTCGCGACGGCGACGATAAACGTTGAAGTGCGCGTTCACACTAACACACCCAGCACACACTCACACAGTCTTGGAAATTTGAAAAATAAAATAATGAAAATCACGTAGAAAATTAAATTTCATTTTCACAGCGTCCTTTTTGGTTTGCATATTTTTTTTTTAGCAATATCTTTTCATGTGTTTCAAAGATTGATCAACCGAGAAGATGAACAATTCGGTAGAATAGGTAGGTATGTAGGTTTTCGAAAAAAAATTAAAATCACAAATCGCTTCAGTAAAAAAAGAACATTATCTACATTTATTTAAATAGGATCAGGTAACTCACTTGAGCAATTTATATACAAAACAGAGAATACACAATAATATACACAAAACAATAAAAAAAAAGTAATATAAATACAAAGATCACTTCTTGACTTTTTTCTTATTATAAATCTTTTCAATATCTTGCAACGATTTTCCTTCGGTCTCGGGTAACTTGAAATACACATAAACGATTCCAGTCACCGTGATCGAACCGTACAATGAAAACACTCCCGATAAATTCAGGTAATGTTTCAAATCTAGGAAAGTTTTCGCTGTGATAAAGCCCAGCACGTAGGAAACAGCCGCAGCACATCCGCTAGCAAAACCGCGACCTCTGCAAAATACCGCTCAATTAATACCTACACCTCACCAATCGGGTTACTCGTAGTCGTGCTTGAAGATGAAAAAAATTTCAATCACCTGAACGGGAACACTTCGCTCAGGATCATCCACGGTACAGGGGCCAGTCCAAAACTAAATGTGAATGATAATAATACGAATAATAAAAACGGAGTCCAACATAACGACTTATCCTGCGAATTTTCGTTCAACAACGACCACACCGATAAGCCCAACGTGCTACTGGCGCATCCGACCATCGAAGCCATTGTCAAGGCACGTTTACCAACATAGCCTACCGATAAGGTGCATACAATCACACCGAGGAACCCAATACACGAGATTATCACCTGCAAAAACACATCGAAAAAACTATTTCGCCTCGTAAATTAAGTAAAATTTTTGCAAACGTTCCAATCTACACTGAACTAACCGTAGCCCAATGGGCATTCACTGGGAATCTCAATTCTTCGAAAATATTAACCATGTAAGGTCTCATGGCCGGAAAACCCGATCCGTTATGAAATATGAAAAATGCAATAACCAAGAAGAACGGTCTGCGCATTTGAGGTCTAACCAAATCTCGAATTATTTCCTTAATCGTCGCTTTACGTTCGACACCTCCCAGACTAGTATTCTCTGTCATCTGGTTGGTGTTTGGCACTGCGGTATTGATACTGACACCGTTTGATCCGTTCACGAAAGTAATAACGTCGGGATTTTCGACTGATTTCTTAGCGTTAGGAACTTCGTCTTCTAAAGTGACCGGATTCGAGTACGATGAATTTTCCTTGGTGTGTACAGCAGTCTGCTTGGTCGACGGGTCGTCTTTTAGGACCAATTTCGAAGCATCGCTGTAACGTATCAGTTCGTTCAATTCGTTTTGTACGTGCGATGCAGGTACCCAGCCGCGGAGCCATTGTAGCGATTTTTCCGCTTCTTTTACTCGGCCTTTGGATAGCAGCCACATCGGTGTTTCTGGTACCTGCGGAATTAAATGAGACATTATCGCAACCACTCTTCTCCTTCCCTCGCATTTGCAACACCTGAACAAAAAATCTGCCAATTTCAGCACCACCGAGACCCGCATTTACCTACCTGTAAAATGGCGATGAACGTAACAATAGGCACAATACAGCTGATACTGGCGGCCGTATTCCAATCGTACAACGTTCCCAATAAGAACTCGACAATTAATCCGATCGTAACGAATATGCCAGAATACGAGGTCAAAACACCTCGTAATTTTGGTTCGCTGATTTCACCAACATACGTAATCACCGGCGCTTCCATAAATCCCACTCCTGAGAGAGAAAAAAAATGACGATAACAAAAAGACGAATAGGTATACCTATGAATAATGCACCATCATCGTCAGCCATCGTACGTACAATGTAGCGTTTTCGATGCTCGTATCGATGGTAGGTATCTATGATAAATTATTAATTACCTTACCCAAACCCATTAAAATAGCGGCGAAAAATAGAACCGGAAGAGATATGGCCGTGTAGAATAAATACCAGCCCATGAAATGCGGTATGTTCACCAACAGCATTGATTTCTTTCTGCCTAAAGGTTCCAGAACAGTGCCCGAGATAATACTGCCGATTGGTTGACATATGAACGGAATGCTGCCTGAAAAATTATTCGGTCAGTGTCAAATTAAAGCTGGCTTCAATTTATCGTCATGCCATGATGGTTGAAAAAAAATTCGCACTAACCGAACCATGATGCGGCAGTGTCGTCGAAACTTAGAGCGTCGTGCGATTTGAGTAGCGCCGAGATGACCAACGTTGGGAAAGCCAATGTCATACCTAAATCTAGAAGGATCAGATTTTTCGCCGAAGTTGCCAGAAACTGTAAATCAAACAAAACAGGTTAAAGTGTATTCGAATCGCCTCTAATACGGTAAGTTACCTACGTTTAATTAATCGATACCGTAAATAAAAGGTCTATTTTTAGACGAGTACCTACTAGGGGTGGCACTCATTTACACGTGTTGAAAGAAATTTCGAATTTTCATCGGGATCAGGCCTAAATTTGTTAGACTATATCCTAATATGTCACGAAAAAATTTTCAGCCCGATCGATGCATATTAACCCGTGCCCCAGGGGCAATCTTTGTAACGCGCGCGACATCAATACTCCCACGAGCGCTGGTGAGAAACGCGACATACCTTGATGCGGAGAAAACAACGCATCACTATTGGCTTTAAAATTCCTCTACGATTTGTCAAACGGAATCGACTCTCAGCATGCTTGAAGGCCATTCAACTGAACATCCAAAACCGAAATTTCAGCTCTATAAATTGATCAGGGGCTGAATTAGGCATTTTCAAAAAGTTGTAAAAATAAACGATTTTCAACGATTTTTGAAGTTTTAAATTTTGCAATTATACTCCGAATGGATTAAAATTTTGGTTCCGGGGTCTCCTCAGGGCCCTAATTAAATA
>FIZT01058624.1:0-25214 GCA_900065295.1 Paracoccus marginatus | reverse complement strand
ACTACACAGGGTTGTAGAGGAGAGTTTTTAGAACAATTTGAAAAAAAAAAAAAAATTCCAAAAAACAAGCAAGCACCCTTTCTACGATCACCACCACAAATAAAAACTTATCAGTTTTTTTTTGATTTTTTTTCAACTTACAATTTTATCAAATTTTTCAAACTTGAGAAATTGAAAAATTTTGATTTAAAAAAATTTCACTCTCGACAAATTTAAGGAATTTTCAGTGATTTTGAAACGTTGATTTCTTTCCAATTTTTTTTTATTTTTTCAAATCTTAAAAGCAGGCGTCATAGCAAATTCTGAAAAAAAGTAACTTTCAATAACATTTTTTGAGCATGAAGTGACCAAAAATTGAACAAAAGTAACCAAAAGTGCAACCAAAAATTCAGTTTTGTCAGAGGACAAAATTTTTTAGCTGGGACGGGGACAAAGAAAATTTTTTTTAAAAAATTAAAAATTTCAATTTTGAACAAATCTGAAAAAGGTTTTGATAAATTTTTTTAAAATATTTTCGAAAAAATTATAAAAATTTTTGGATTTAGAATTCTTCCTAAAACTTTTCAAAATGTCAAAATGACGGAATTTTGATAAAACATGGATTTTGAGAAATTTTGTGCTTGATTTTGCTGAAATTTAAAAAAAAAAAATCATAAATAATATACCTACGTAATGCATTCGTCTATTTTTTTTTTCAAATTTTTAATTCATAAGGTAAATAAAAAAAGAAATTGGTTTCAAAAAATTCCAACCTCATTATATGCAAAAATGTAAAATTTCATTAATTTTTACTTTTAAGATTAAAATCAGAAGTTCAGGAATTTTTTAAATATCTTTTCCTCGAAGAATATTGAAAAATAGCAATTCCTACATGAAAATCCAAATTTTTGCTAGAAAGTGCGAAGAAAACGTGACAGGAGGAGGGGGTGGTAACCAAGTGGACTGAAGTCAAAAAAGAAGCGACAAACACCCTGAAAAAAAGACCCCCCTGTGGTGCCTGCGAAAGTATTGGACTTTTAAAAATCTTTGGGAAGCTCGAAAATTTTTTGATTTTTCTTAGAAATTTTGAATTGAAAAATTGGTGGTTTTCAAGAAGTTTTGAAATTTTTTGAATTCAACTCATTCAAATGCTGATTCAAACACCCTGCCACCCCCTCAACCTCTTGAAAAAAAATCAGAAAGTAATTATAAAAAAGTATCGCACTAAAGAGAGAAATATGGAAGCAGTACAGTACATGTAGGTATGATATAAACAAACGGGTCATTTAACCTCTTAACCCTTGTACACGAACATTTTCAGCGCGTATTTCTACACCGACGATGACGACGAGTACATAGCTAAACGTTCCAAACCATAAATTCGTCTCGTACGCATATACGAGACCTTAAAGCAGCACCCAGCATCACACCGTACCAAATAATCTCTATCTCGCTCGTCGTCGCAGAACGTACTCGTACAATACACATCTTAAAATCATACAGTCATCGCGTCGCGTCGTTTACAAACTAGACCTACACATGTACAAAAAATACGTATTCGTTATAGATGGACGTACCTACCTACAAAACACACGAGGGAAAGGCAAAGTACACAAGAAAGAGGATACGTTCGAGACTAGGTCGTGCCCAACATCTCTGCATGGGTCTTGTCACCCGCGTAATTCATTTGCGCTTATTAGCCATAAAAACTAACGCATGTAGTATACGTTAAAAACTACGCAACATCGCATCATTGAGAGAATATATCGCGCGTTGAAACGCCGCCACGAAACATTAAACCGAGAACATGTAGTGGAGCACTTCGAGCTATTCGAGGGCTCAACGAAGTGATGTAATGCGAACTCGAATATTGTTATCTAGATCACACAGTGGTTACTCTCGACGCGAGTGAACACTAGAGTCGCTTATGCCAGACCACCTTTGATTCGGTCCAAGGATAATCGCATCCTACACCTTGGACAGGTTCGTGGAGCCTATCGAGAAAGCCGATCGAACTAGCAGATTCGACGGCGGTTAATTTGGATCACCTGCATTGACTCTTCGTCGTCGTCGAAAGAGCCTCGCTCACTATAATATTATCTCCAGCTAGCGCGAGTTCCACCATCGCTCCTTCACGCAGACTTGAAAATGTCATTCTTTACGTACCACTTTTTAATTACAATATTTTCATTTTATTATACTTTTTTTTATAAATAGATATACACTTTTTTTTCATCCGCCTTTCGGCCTCCATCGATGGTTTTGCCATCCTCGCATTCTCCCATCATACCACACAGCAGCCGCACAACAAGATATACTCGTATCTCGTAAAAATAAACCACGCGCCTGTTATAAAGCTAATAAAATTGGCCAAAACCCGAAACTTTTGTTTTTTCTCCTTTTTTTTTTCCAAAATAAATTGGCCTCCAAGTTTTCGAAGTAACAGAAAAGTAATAAATAACTTTTTATAGAACATAAAACAGAATAATGTCGGCCTGTATTCGCCAAAAAATGCAAGAAGAAAAGAATAGGAAAAAGAACATAAAAGGTTATCTCAGCATCAACTTTGCTGTCGCTTGTCCTCTTCCTTAACCCCACTCTCTCTCGGAGAATATCTTTAATTAAGGATTCGCCTATATATACCAATAGCCAGCAATATCAAGTAAACCAGCAACGTAAATACATAAAATAGTGCGTTATCTTTAGTGTTCGTATAGACCCTGCATTATACTATAGTGCTGCAACAAATCGTGACAATTACTCTGTACCAAAATCGATGTGAGAACAAATATCTCACTGTCGAAAATTTGCTCCCGAAAATAATTTCAAGAAACACGAAAAATTGCGTACCCAAAGGTGAATGTATCGACGACTATACGTATCGTTACACCTGATATTATTCATCGTTACTACGACCGTTAAATTAATTTTATTACAAATACTATAATGGATTTTTTTGCTGTATTTTATAATACAATTATTTCAACACTCAGAACCGGAATTATTTTTATTGGCGATTCTTGAACTCGAAACAATGCGTTTTCAAAATGTGCACACGTGATTGGCAAATTTATTTACTCAGTTGTACGACTTGATTTTCTTCTCTATCCAAGTCGTGTCGTCAAACTTGAAGTACCTACACGAAATTTTTTCGAATACACTCGATCAAGTTGATATGTGATACCTATTTCTGACAGTTTTGAAAATTCATTCGATCACCTTTGACAAATTTTTAAAATTTTCAGATCATTATAGATTCACAAACGTCGTCTATAACTTCAGAAAATTTTTAAAGAGTAAGTCTAAGTATCTAATCTATATACAGAAGAGTGTTCCAGAAGTAGACCTCCTAATTAAGGGGGAGAGATACACCACACCAAGTATATGCACGTTACAATGGTAGACTTGGCACGTCTATGAGGAAAATTTTTTTTTTCAACTTTGATTGCGGTAAATTTTGCATCGATGCTTGTTTTGATTTTCGATTTTGTAACTTTTGCTGACAGCGATAGCAAATCTTCTCATCTTGGTCTTAAATTGAAAATGAAAGTTGGGCAAATCATTTGAGATCAAGAGCGAGACGATTGCATAATTAGGGGAAGAAAAAAATCAGAGTAGAATGTTGATTGATAAAAATTGATCGAAAGTTTTTTTCTTAAAAATAAATTTTGAATTCTTCTAGCTCTGATACTTTGTTATAGGCTGAAATTGAATAAACTCAAAAAAAAAATCGAAAATTTTTTGTAATTTGAAAAACTGATGATTTTGAAGAACCAAAAGAAATCCAAAAATCGCAAGCACCATTGAAAATTGAGTGAAAAAATTTTTCCTCAAGTTGAAAAAAATGGAGGGAAACTTACATTATAAATTTTTGAAAAATTGCTGAGAACGGATAAATCAAAGTGGGGAATAAATTAACCGAATTGAAATCATATGTATAGTGATCAAAAATTGAAAAAATAAATAAATGAAAAACTAAATTGAAAAAAATTAAAAATTAAATTAAAAAAAATTCAACGTAGGAAAAAATGAAAAATTGCAATGTTAAGTCTAAATAATAGGTGGACAATTTAAAAAATTAAAAATAAAAATCATAGATCAGAAAAACTTTTTAAAAAAAAAACAAAAATTGAAATAAAAACCTTGAAAAAAAGACTTTCCAAAAACCACCATCTACACTGGTCAGCCTCGTAGGTCGTATTCCCAAAAACCAACACCAAACAGTTTTCACTTCCACGTGAGAAATTCCACATTCAATTCTTTGCACAGCCGCCACTCGTTTAGGTTCTCGCAATTACCAGTAGATAGCGATTCTATAACATGTTTTTAGTTCATGTCTACAACCGATTCGAAAAATTCATCCTCATAATTTCTCAGTTCTCACATTGGCGACCGAGTCCAACCCGCCCAATATAGCCAAGACCAGCTCAGCTTCACGCATTTACATTTTCAAATCTCCAGCTTGCAGATGCAATCAATTCATCTTGAACGTAATTCGCTCATTCACTATCTTTCCTCTGCTTCTACCAAGAAGTAAGTAACCCGTCAACTCGACTTAAATGTCATCCATACATCCAGATCTCATGACTGCAAAATACGTACGATAAGCGATCGTGACCGGAAATTTTTTTACCGAATGAAAAATACGCGTAGTTCATCGCGAAGAGCGGTTGAAAAACCGCAAAAACACTCGTATCATTTTCGTTCGATTGCCGGATTGTCGGAGTAAAAAAGTACTCGCGATGGGACGTTCGATTGTAACCGCGAAGAAGAGGTTTTCCACTTCATTCCTACGATGCGGAGGCGATCACGCGTAAAAATAATTACTGCGTGTTTCGGTATCGAAATAACGACAAAAAATCCAGATCTTTTTGGGGGCAAAGAAGGGGGTAATTAATCGTGTACTAGTATGCGGGATATGCCTTTAATCCGGGTCCATTACGAAGGCAGCATAGTACCTACAGATACACAGCATAATATAATTATGTTCAGTTCACAGGTGAAATAGCACCGATAAGCCAAATCAAGTAGATAAGATACCTACATGGAATTTTGGTTTTCTTACCTTTTAGTTTACCTAGTTTTCTAGCAAAAAACTCGGTCATCACAATTCACAGGTAAGTACAAATGTAGAAACATCTTCATAGGCTTTCAGATTCCTTCAAACTGGACAACAAATGCGACTCCTGAAACAAGAAAAAAAAATCATCAATTAACCTCATCAAACTCCCCAACACAGATATACCCAACTCGGTCGAAAAAAATCCTCGAAGAGGAGGCCGAGCCAACTGTTCGGTTAAATTGACGTTGATAATTTCCACGCACCGTAATTACCCGAATAAGTATACTTATTTTTAAACGCCTACCATAAAAAAAAAAAAAATGAATAAAAAACGTTTGATTATCACGCCGATCATCGTGTACAAGGCGAGAAGACGACACCGCGCGTCGGAAAACCGAGCGATTTCCTCCGCGTTTCCAGTACCGAGTCTAGAGAAACCATAAGTCACCTTCAACGTGATAATGGTTTTTTTCTCGGTATTGTTGAAAAATATCGTACGGTGAATTTTCACATCGACTTTTCAGTCGAATACGTCGACGGGACAATTGTCTATGATCCGAGTCAAGGTTGCTCTTGATGATGGCGGTTTTAAGAACAGTTCAATTGTATGGTGTATCGAGCCTCTCTATGTGGCCAGCATTGTGACCGCATCACGCACGTGCTATAAACAGAGGACCAAGAGATCGGTCCGGAACAGTACGTTTGATTTGAACGAGCGTGAGAGATGTGATGAGGTTTTCGTGAACACTGGATGGTGTAACGTACAAATATAGGCCTACATATATTATATGTAATAATATGTACATTGATAATTTATAGGTAAGCAACAGGTACGTAGTACGTTAGTATGTATCACCCCCTTCACCTTCTTCCTTTGCAATACCAATGAGAAATCTTTCAAGTCCAGTGGTCCTCTTTTAGCTTGACCACATGGCCAGCCCAGACGCCCAGACCCATTTTTTCCTTTTTATCACTCGGTTTACATCCAGATTCCCTTTTACTTTATTTTTTATTTCACAAATTTCAATTCTGTATTTTTTAAAAACTAGGAAAACAAAATAAAAATAATTGTTTTACAGAAGAACATACAAAATTTTTGAAAAATGATTTACATATAAAAAAAAATTCTAAATAATAATTCAAAAAGTTCATTAAGAAACTTTCATAAAAAAAATGTTCTTCAAAAAATTTGAAAAAAATGTTTTATAAAAAAATTTTGAACTGATTTCTTACAACGATAGACGAAGCTGAATCAAGTCAAAATATGCCTAGACCTACCTAGCTACACGCACCGTACGTCGCAGGTTGAAAAAAAAACATGAAAATATTAGAAAAAGAGTTACGATTTACGACAGGTAAACCGGAAACGAGTAAATTTCAATTTCACTCTGCTACCCGCCACGCTGCCATCTAACGCAACGCAACGGTTTCCACGAAACTGAAAAAATTCTAATTACTCGAGAAATTGCGACGTTCGTTGACCCACCCCATATATGTACGTACTACGAGCGAATACACGATACGAACACATAACCGTAAAAAAAAATTTTAGTACTTTTTTTTCGCAGTATAACCGCATACAAGGTATGGAAACGTCTTTCATACAATTTTACGATTTTTTTCCTTTTCAACTTTAATAATCGGTTTTGGGAACGGTGCTGCAGTGCCACCGGTTCCACTCTCACTCCAGCTGTTTCGAATCTAGGTAGCTAGGTGCGAGCATCATGTGTAGAACTGTAGATAAGCATTGGACGTCCGAACCTTAGCTCAAGCCGTTGCGTTGTGACGTTTAATTATAACGTACTATACCATACGAATATCTGCGTACTTACGAGCGTATAATTTATCGCGTAGGTATACACACCTATCTACGGTAGTATCTACCTATATGTATTATTTTCTATTTACGACCAAATGAGGGCCACAGACGCGTACATACATATGTATAATCCCTAAATCAAATCGCGTTATCGTATCGCTATAGGTATAATCCAACTGCCGTCGACGACACGACGACGACGTTACAACGTTGACTATCTAGTATCAACTACCTACGTATATTATACTTTTCGCCACTATTCAACGTGTATGATTGTTGGAAGTGTTAATCCGCGTCTAACATCATTTTGAATTTTTTTCTTCTTCAGTTTTTAGAGTCATCATGTCTCACCATGGAGTGACTCGCGATTGGAATTTAAATTACAATGCCTGGTGGGAATTCGCACGATAGTCGATAAAGCAGTTTTTTAAATCGTCTTTTATTTACCATAAAAAATTTAGAATCTCTAAAAAATTTTATTTTCAATTGTTATATTATTTTTTCGAATTTTTAAATTAAAAAATTAGGAACAGTTCAGTTGTATGGTAGGTCGAGTTTCTCTATGCGGCCAGCATTTGGGGCCGCACGCACGTACCTACTATGAAAAGAGGACCAAAATCGATCCGGACGAGTACGTTTGATTCGAACGAGATTGAGAGATGAGGTTTCGTGTACTGTACGTCTAAATGAATTGAAAAAATAATTTTTTTTTCATCCAACAAAAGGGAAGTACCCTGGCAAAAAAATGTTGACATCAAACCAACACAAATTGACAGAGAATGTATAAAAAGAACCACAAAATCGAAATTTTAGGGGCTAAGCTGCACCAACTGATTTTTGGCGAATTTTTGGCTCAAGCTCAAAAATGTATGTCAAAATAAATAAATTCACCTAGTTCAGCTACCTCCGGTAAATTTTGGAAAATTCCAGAAACTTAAAAATACTCTGAAACCTTCAAAAGTTTGCTTCTAAACGCGATCGATTCATATTGGTGACCCCTTTGGCCGATTCCGATAGGTTTTTTCGAGATCTGGAATTTCCAGTTTGGGACCATAATTTCATCCAGACGTTTACTTTCGTATATGTATTACAGTAAAATTCTCAAAATACCGACGACTGACGAGTCGACGTAAAAATCTGAAATTTACCTTCTACCCTAATTTTATGACGCACCCATCGGTTGGGTCCGGTTTCAAAGGTTTCAGAGCATTTTTGAGTTTCTGGAATTTTCCAAAATTTTCTGGAGGCTCCAGAACGACTCGAAACCACTTCCAATCGATTCGGCGGGTTAAAATTTGAGTAGATATATACCAAATTATCGATTTTCAAAAATTCATCTAAAAATCAAGGGGTGCATGCGTTCACTTGGAAATTGAAATTGTGTATAATATTAAAATTCTGTTAGAAATATTAAATTGTAATATTTTATATTCAAATAATTGAATACTAATAAAATATAATCCTAAAATAATAGTTAAATTAATATATATTAAATTATTTAATTTAAATTTAATATTAAAATATAAAGATAATATTAAAGTTAATCACGATTTCAATTTAGGTGTAAACAAAGTATTAGTCAATCAGATTTTTTCTTATTTTTTCGTTTCCGAAAGATTTGTTCATTTTAAAAGTTTTCCATCACATTAAAATTAATTGGCCACTGCAGGACTTTGTACCTCGTAAACTTTATCAAATTTTTTCAAATGGGATAATGTTACAAAAAATTGCAATTCTTAGCCAGTAATTAGTTGAATTGCTAGAATTGAAAGGAATGCATTCGCCCAGGTATGAAAGTTTGTTGATAACTTCTGAAATTGTGCATACACAATTTCAATTTCCAAGTGAACGCACCCCAGCTTCTTGAAATTCTGGTTCTGGGTTTCTTTTCACATGCTCTATCAGATAACCAAAGCGCCATGGTTCACCACAAATAGAGATATACGTGCGCACTGCGAAGTAGAGCTTGTTCTTGAAACTATTGAACGGTCTAAAAGTAGACATCAAAAAAGATTGGAAAACCATGAAAACGCAGAGGCGATTAACCTACTGATCAACGGACAGACAAGAATATTAAAAAGAAGACATACACTACACCAGTAGTAAATTAAGCAAGAAGTACCGCTGGGTACTTTTTTGCACAAAATTACAGTTTATATTTAAAAATAGCATAATCAATTTTGGCCATAAGGCCGTTGTAATTTACAATTCAATAATAAAAAAAAAAAAAGATACTCTATCGATCTGTCTTGGTTTGATGGCAAAACTTTTTTGCCAGTTCGGGTACTTCCCTTGTAAGAAATTGAAAAAAAAAAATCAGTAATTGGAAAATAAAATATTGAATATTTTTTTTAAATTTTAAAAATTTTATTCTTCCAACTAAATTCATTAATTTGATGAATAACTCGATAAAAAAAATAATGTTTTTTTTTTTTTAATTTTAAAAATTGAGTTTGAAAAAATGAATTTTTTGTAATTTTCCTGACTAAATTTTTCAAATTGAAAAAAATCATTTCAATTTTTCTTTTTGAAATTCGAGTAAAAAATTCAATTACATATCTATTAAAATTATGAAAATGAATGATGGATTCATTTTTTTTTAAATTTTTATCAAATTTTTAAAAGTTGAGTTATTTATCAAATTGATGAATTTAACTGAAAAATTTTAATTTTTTGAAAATCATTTGACTTCTTTTAGGAATTCACTTCCTTTATTTTTTTTTAAATTTCCCAATTTTCAATTTTTTCCCCAATTTTTTCAATTTCCAAGAAATTATCAATTAATACAAATATTAAAACAGAAGATTACAAATATTAGCTTAGCACCTATTTTTTTCGCAAAAAATTTCAATTGTTGAATTTAAAAAAAAAAAATAAATCAGAATCAAAAGCACCACTCGTCTTTCACAACCGTTTCAAAAAATACGAAATCATCTCATCGCCTAAAAACAAACTACTTCGACACCAGAACGCGACGACGAGAAATAGTTCAAAAATTTATAACACATAGACCACCCCGACGCTCACCCTACCCTTATAACCCGGCAGAGGACTCATAGATAATCTTCTGTGTTATACAATCGATAACCATTATTTTCATAAATATTAATTTCAATTTCCTCGCGCATATTTGGTAAACACACGCACGCAATCCCTACACTTAATATTAATACGTTTGCCAAAAAATTTTCCTAAACGAAGACAACATTTGGCGTCGCCTTGCCGAGGCTCAACATTCGCCTTAAACATTGTATCGTACGTCGTATATAATCTGTATTAATATAAAATTATTATTCATCTCCGAGACGTATAATAATGAAAAATTGCGCAAAATTTGGAAAATAATTTGCGCGATAATTTTTTACACATAATATTTCGCGTCTACCCATCTCTCTCAGCGAGTTCCGATGCTAGCTTACGTTAACCGAGGATGAGAGGCGGGACGTGCGACGGGCAGCAAGGCGAAGAAACGACCTTGGCAGAGAGTTAAGTTTAGTGCACTTTCCAATCCAAGGGAAATAGTTCGCTATGCTCTATGCTGCCGGTTCAAGTCTATACGTACGTATATTACGTATAGGTACGTATAGTATACCACCAGCGTACCTACATATTTTTCGATTTCCGTTCCAATGCTCATTTATGTACAGGTTAGGTACCTCCTTCTCGCCACTGTAGAAACCTACAATGTGTGTTTACAAAGAAAAATAACAACAACAAGATCGAGTGATACAAAAATAGGTACCTATATCCACACTTCCACAGGTATGTATATAGGTACTATGCGTACATATAATATCTGTTATTGGCAATTTAACGTGTTGTTGTTGTTGTTGTTTCCTGTTTTCATCGAAAATTCATTTCGACTGCTCGCGGTTCCATCATTTAATTAAAAAAAAAAACTGGTACTCGTACACAATCGTACTACGTCCACCAAATACATACGTTTACAAGTAAACAAGAATGTCGAGAATGAAAAAATTATAAAGGTAGAAAAAAATTAATAATTTAAGTAATTCGTTTATCGCCTCTACAGTCTACACCCGTACAAGGTTCTTAACTTCGTGGGAATAATTTTAATGGGAGCATTCTATGCGTCTATTTTTTCGATTACTATACTACCTATTCACTATAACTACACTACACATTCGTACACATGAGCAGACAGACAGAAGACAAGTTTACAGTCGAGAAGCAGGATGGCGCGATGACTAAACGCCAGAAGAAGGAATTTTTTTTTCATAATCACACAGACTGGATTCGGATGAGTTTGTCATTCAGGTACCTATATAATATTTTTAGTTTACTATACGCGGCTGAAGGTATATGTTGATGCACGTAACGGATGCGATCATCTGGCGGATGATTAACTTTATCGATAACTCGGCGTGAAAAAAAAATTCAACGACCGATTACCTTGAAATTTTGATGAGAAAATTTCACCGCGATGAATAAAATTCAAGATTTACCTAAACGATCATCGTCTATGGTTTATACAGCTATTGATAAGTTAAGTACACGTCCCATTACGGGACAATTTTTTTAATGACTAGGATTTCCCCTACACGCTTTGGCAACGAATTACCTACTTAGAGGCAAGTACATAGACGGCGGTAAAAATATGTTTTTATGCGGTTTCAAGTGTACGAAAATATGTTTGGTAATTGTTCTTTTAATTCGATTCGACGTCGTAATATTACTTCAATTCAGGTGCGTCATTTAGTGATAAAATTGGAAGACATATTAGACATACTTTGAGGAAATACTTTTGCCTTTTGAAAAAAAAAAACACATTGAAAATTTGCGAGAGGAATACTGCATCAAGATTTTGATGTTCGAAATTTTGATTTCTTTTTTCATTTTTCAAGTCATTTCAAATGGTGATTGATTTCTTACGTAATACCTTCTTATAAGATCATTCAAACCTTAGTTATGCGCACTTTTCCCTGTGAACCTCGCCCATAGAACCACAGGCTTAATCCGATTAAGAATGAATAATATCGATGAAAAAGCAAAATGCAAAGGTTTTGGTGCGTTGGTAAGCAGTGACGTACCGAAGACATTTTCTAGGGGGAGGAGAATCAGTGAAAATCCCAACTAAAATTTTTGAAATTCTCAACTGAAATTCTTGAAATTCCAAACTGCCATGTTTCACTTTGAAAAAAACTGCTGATTTTCAACATATAATAGTGTGATCTTGCTGTTGTGATGCAAGGCGAGGGCGAAAATATTGAGGAAATTGAAAAGAAAAATTGAAATTACTGATGATTTCCAATATTCAATATTGTTTGTTCTTGTTGTTTTTATAGCGCGGGCGAAAATTTTGAGAAAATCTATTCCAAAAATCAAAATTTCAGCTTGAAAAGTTGTAATTTTTTGTTTTTTTCAATATGCCGGAGCATAATGAAACGTTAGTTGGAAAATGACTAATTTTTTCAATTCATCGGAAGTGAAAATTTGTCTCATTTGACTCATTTTCGACTTGAAATTATTTTTTTTTTGGATGGTAGAAAACTTTGCTCGGGGAAGCTCCCCTTCTCCCCAATCAGTACATCACTGTTGATAAGAGGGGAGAAGGATGGGTATTTATCAAGAAAATTGTGCCAAAGATTGGGATACGATTTTTTCTGTTCCAAGTATTTCGCCTGTATTTGCCTGAGAGCTTCTATAATAATTAAAATTCTTCGTTGTTGTTTTTTCAAAAAATAAAAATCTGTCGGTGCGTACTTTACCCAACCCGTTTCTCACGTCAACATATAAATAAACTGCGGATGGAAAGCTGATTAGTGCAGTTTCAACCCGATACCCGAACGAGCATGCTGACATCGATGTCGTCGGTTCAAAAACAGATGGGTACGGTCAATGTACGTTGTTCATTGAGCTTTATTACGCAGAAATTGGATATACAGTAGCTACCGCCATGCCACTCTCACCATCTTCAGTCTCCATATAATGATCCCGCGAAGTACGTACGTCCACGTACTCTCCGTTCATCGCGTCGTACATCGCATTTTCGAACCAAAACAACACTCTACACCGCTACAATTTCGTCGCATAAAAGGGCAAATTAAAATCAAGAGTTGTACGAGCGTCGTACTACCTACACTACCTAATACGAGTATACGTAAACGTATGTATGTACGTGTAAACTCGATACAATGCACTCTGCTCAGCGGTGGCGGTTAACGAAAAAAAAAATTAACCATCCGATTGTGAAGAAAAAGTACACAGACCGAGAACCGAACTACGAGATTACATCGACATAGATTTGATTTGAACTCGTGTCTGCAATCTGCGTATATACGAGTATGTATAGGTAGTAGGTATACGCAGCGAAGAAAACTACATACCTATACGGTATTGTAAATACGACGACGTAGTCTAGGAAGGCGCACTGGCACTGGCAGCACGTATTGGTACATTAAACACAGGCATCGCTGTCTGTTAGTTGTAGGTACCATGCTGCGGTCCATTTCAAATGAATGACAATCGAATGGAAATACAAACGAAAGGTACCTCACTTCGTTTCGTGCCAGATCACGTCGATCTACGTGTAATGCAGTAAGCGTATACCTATACCTATACGTCTATACGATGACTTGATTCATTACACCGTCCGAGACGACGACGCATTTATATCATAGAGACAAAGACGATGACCGAGCTTCGGCTCGTGTAAGTGTTTAGCGCACTATAAACATATACGCACCTGCATTTGATCAAATTTCAATTTTCAACTCAAAAATTATTATATTATTCTCCCTCCGACACGCCAATACACACACGCATACGAGACAACTTCGTCGCTGAGGCTGGTCGTTACGTTTTACGCACTATAGTCTTCACTCCCATAATTTTTTTTTTCCTGGTAAATTAATCATTTTAAATAATAGTTATCGAGCGCTCGACTACGCGGTCCTTGAATCTGTCCGCTGTATTGGTATCAAACTACCATCGTCTCTGATAACGATCATAAGTGATATAGTAAATATATAGAAGAAATATACGTAGTACGAGTACCAGCACAAAAAGGGCGAGTGTAGGTACTTCTGACCAGTCACGGTTTGCCCTGAGACTAGTTCACCGCGAATAGCTATACCTAAGAGTAGGTAGGTATACGTATGTAGTTGAAACAACTCCATGAGAACTTATCTACATTTTTTTTTCTTTCTTTTTTTTCATATAGATACTTATATTCTACTACGACTTCTTCGTCTTCGTGGATACGACTAACAAACGATACGACGATAACATTCTCGAATGCTGCGCATGGAAGAAAAATAAACGTAGAAAATTTTTATGGATAAAAAAATCGAGTAGAAAAAAATTGAACTGTTAATGCGATGTCAACAAACTTGCCCCGAAAGGTGCGTGGTAATGGAAAATTTTCAACTGCGAAAGGCGGGCTGGGTTTGTTTTCGTTAAACTGGACGATTTTTTTTTTCAATTTAAAAATTAGGAATTCTAAAATTGGGGAAAAAATGATCATTTTTTGGCTTACTTTCTGCCATTTCAAGACGTCTTCATTTTCTTTTTTTCATTTTTCGAGGAAATTCTGAGTAGGTATGATTGTTTTCAATGTTTAACTACAATTTTCGGGATTGGAGGGTCCTCAGAATGAATTAAAATGCTAAAATTTCCTCTTTTTTTTGAGGGGGTAGACATGGAAAAAATCAAAACTCAAAACCCGCCGATCTTTCAAAAAGTGGTGGCATAAAAAGTCTGAGTACGAAAAAAAAAATGGGAAAATTGCTTCTCAGAAATGGCTCAGTTTTGGAAAAAAAATTGCAAATTTACCTTTCAAATAAAATCATGAAAAATTCATTTTCATGCGAAAGTAATTTCCAGCATGGCATAGTGAAAAAAAAATCCAGCCTTCAAACCCCTCACTACATCAAATCACAAGCGAAGGAAATTCTTTGAAGAATAAATAACCAGGAAACTCGTCCATCGAGCAAACAACCATCCGCATCCGAACCAAACTGATAAATTAAAGCCACTCCAGCTTGGCAATGGGCGAGAGGAAAGTATAGCTGGAAAGTCCCTTAGACGGCGTCAAATTGGCAATTTTACATTTATTTTAATTAAAAAGGCAACGCGAAGTTATTCGTTTAATTAACACCGATTTCTATGGCAATAATTCAATTTTTTATTAACGTCCGCTCCCTTTTTGTGCTCATTTTGCAAAAAAAAAAATTATATATACATACCAAATAACACGCCAAGTTTTATCAACACTTTTAATTTTTTTTTTTTAATAAACTTCGCCAGTTGAATAATTTTAATTAATGATATAATCTACCGACCAACGAGAGAGACTGCTGGCTTCGGGGCGTAAAGGCGAGCGCGAGGGGTAACGAATTATGATTATTTCGTAATTGAAATTGTTGCGGCGGAGATTTTGCTAGCGCTGTATGCGGATGAAGGAATTTCGAAAAATATGCGCCGCGCGAAAGGGTTGCAAAAATTTACGTAGTGATTGGCAGTACGTTTCTAGTCCCCCTCACCACCCTTCAGCCGGCATTTTTATAATTCAGTAAATGCCAGGGTTGAGAATTTATCACGTTTTTTTTCAACCCCTCGTAATACGAAAATTATTATAAAGAAGGGAAAAAGTGTATGTACCACAAATTCTGTGCTGTTGAAAAAAAAACTCCTGCTATTTTTTTAGGCCAAAAAGTCAACCATTGTGTTGAAAAATTAAGAAACACCGCTCAGCATCTGCTATCTAATAAGATATCGAATCTTCATTACGATGTATCTACACGTACAACAAGCAGATATCCCGGAATAGATAAGAAAGAATTAAAAACTGAAAAAAAAATGTCCGAGAATACTGTTTACCTCGCAGACACGATTTTCTTCTAACAAGCATTTTTTTTTCCAACACACGTACCGCGTGTTTTTCGCCAATATAACGACAGCGCCTATTCCTTATGTATAGTTGATAATTTTATAATATAATTTTATACGTAATTCTCTTCTACTGTTGATAAAATTAACGTTAATATTATGTACAGGGAATAGAACCAATTTGCATACAATGAGTAGTATACGAATAAACCAGATACATTGGCTAGTCGAGACGAGGAAGGTGGGCAATTCTGTAAAAAAAAAAAAAAAAAATACAGAGGTAAAAAAAAGTCTTATCGTGCGAGAAACTGCTTACGTGAAGAAGTGACCGAATGAAAAAAAAAATACAAAAGGCCCGAGACGAAGACAAGCTGTGTAGTAAAATCATGCATTTCCGTGCGAAATACGATATTAAAATAATATGGTCAATTCTTAGGCGAATTTTCCAAAATAATTTTCGCAAAAAATAATATAAATATTACTGGATTTGTAGAAAGAAAAAAAAACACATTTCAAGCGTTCATTAAACATACAAATCAAATGTTGAAGTCAGTTTTTTGAATGAAAAAAGGAATGAAAGAACCAAAAATAATTTTTTTTTTGGAATAACGATAAAGAGAATAACAGACCAAAGCAGATGAAAAATTTTTTCGACTATGGGGTAGGTACGTATGTTTTGAGAAAAAAAGATAACCAGCAGTGCCCCGCCCTACAAAATTGCTTTTCTCTGAACCGTGTTTTTCTTTTTTTTCAATTTCAGTTTTGGGAAAAATGATGGTGCAAAATTGAAAAAATTAAAATAATTAAAATGTTGCTTTTTAACCAAAAGTTGAAGAAATTACTTTTCATCAAAAAGAAAAAATACATTTCAAATGAAAAACTATGCTTTCGAATGATAAAAGTTGAAGCAGCTCAATTGACAAAATTTGGAAGAAATTCGAAGTCATTCTCCAAAAAAAAATCCACAAAGTTTTGGATTTTCAAAAAAGTTGATTTTCAAACTAGGAGTTGAACGGATTTTAAAAGAAAAAATCTGATTTACCTATCAAAAAAAATTGACAAAATAAAAATTGCAAAATCAGTGTTGAAAAGGGCTAATTTTGGTAGAAAATTTCAATTTCGAAACCGTAGAAATATTTCAATACAAGCTTTGTAAAAAAAAAAAAAGAAATTGATTTTTCGGTGCGTCTACCAGGCGAAGCGTCTTCGGAGGAGCATCGAAGTGGGACGGTTAGATAGAGAGGAGCCCAAAAGGAAGGGAGGTACGTTGCCTAAAATCAATTTTCAATGCAATTTCCTCGCGTCAAAATTTGCATACGATTTTCAATTGGCGTCTAATTTTGGTTTTTTAGAGCATTTGCCAGACCAAATGTTGCTTAGAGACAGTAGCGTAACTTGACTTGCCTTCTGGGGGGAGGGGGGACATAAATTACAGAATGAAAAATATGGGTACATTTTTAGAGCAAACATTTTGAAAATTTGAAATACAATGGCGAAAGTATAGCCCGAGCGAAGCGAGGGCGAAAATTTTTGAATTTTTTTTTGAAGAATTGCAGTTTTGGCTTAAAAAAGGTGTATTTTTCGCTTATTTTGCATACTTGAGAGAAGAATGAAACTTCGTTAGTTTTAAAATTTAATGAAAATTATGGCTCTGGGGGAGGGGTTGTCCCCCCCCCCCGTATTTACGCCACTGCTTAGAGAGACGTCGAAGTGGGATCGTTGGATGGAGGAGACCAAGGAGAAGGGGGCTACGTTGCTCAAAATCAATTTTCAATGCCTGGGTATCTAAGCTTGAAGAGGTTCCGACGTCCGAGAAGTTTTGAAGGCCCCCGAAAATTGGCAACAAACCTGTTTAGGTGATGTAAAAATTCGAAACCGAAAAGATCCCATTCGAACTGCTGAAAGCCATTTCGACTCACAATTTCTGTCCGTCCAGTCACACGCGTTAAAAATTTAAACTCGAATTTTTGAAGACAACAACTCTCCTTCGCCTTTTCTTCCCACAAGAAACAAATCTACGCCGCCGTGGCTATCCTCAGATAATCCACAGCTTCTACCTAACTCTATAAATTTACATTCGCGGTCGCTTTATAGCCGCACGTACATCCACCGCTGAGAGTTCGTGGCCCATCTTAATTGACTCGTTATCGACCTCATTGGTCGAGTATGATTTGCAAGTCCACGTCTTCGTCTTCATCGTCATCGTCCTCTTCGCAGTGGCTTTTAGGAAACGCGCGCAACCATTTATAATAAATATCTGTTAAAACAAACAGTGCAAGTCCCGAAGGCGGACGCGAAACAAAACTCGCGTAAATCATGATCACGAGTCGAAATAGTATGAACTTATGTAGATATATCGTGCATCGAAATACGAGAAGGGGAAAAAATTAGAAAAATATAATATACACACCTTGCTCGAACAATCGCCATCAAAACATAATTTATAAGATCAACGTATCACAATTCACACAGGCTGTAGGCTGTACTTCTCAATGCGCAAAATTATACATTATATTGATTCTCCCCTACCCCCTCGTCCTATCCAGTTTCAAGTATCTAATTAAATATCGTAAATATCCCAATTATTCGTATTTTTTTGGACGATATTTTCGCTTTGAATAAAATTTCAATCACCGTTGAACTTGAACACATCCTAGATACGCCACCTACATCGGAGAGAGGTGGCCTGGCCTCGTGCAGTACATTGCTCTTCACTTATACGCGTATAGGTAGGTACGCCGGTCGCCGGTACGCGAGCATAAGTACGGTTCGCACGACAGCAGCGACGTGCCACCGCCGGTACCGCACCGTACCGCGCGGTACCCACAACGACGAGCATCGCATCTCGCTCTCTCTCTTTCCATACCATACCGCGAGAAGCGCGCCTTTCGAACGCATTATTTTAATGACGACGAACCACGCAGCATCCAGTACTCGAGTTCAACTTGCCGTAGTGTATAATGATGATGATGATGCGCGAGATGATGTCATCTTGCAGGATCATTTCGACTAATGAGTAAACCAAGTCACGGTGCGAAGTTCATCTCGCGGCCGCTGCTGGCGAGTCGCTCGGTCCGAGCGAGGCGGGCTGCGGGCTGCGGGCTGTTTACGATCGTATGTATGTATGTATGTACGTCGTTCTCGTCACTTTTTTATACTAATATACGTTGATGCTCAAATCTAACCGAGCCGTACTTACATACGTTACATATCGCCCTAATGACACCCAGCTGGAACACCTATTACCTAAGCTACAATATCGTGGCATTGTAATAGGTCGTCCGAAATACCCTGAGTAGCTCCGAAAGCGCCAGTGCCCACTAAAAAATCACGCCCCAGTCGCGAATCTTTGGTCGGAAAAATGTGACGATAATTGGGCTCGTAAAAAGGGAAACGTATAGCCGAACGTATTTGTATACCTTTTGACTGAACTGTTCTTCAAGTTGCGGTCTCCGGACGAGGGCGATTCGTGCTTTCGGTTCGCAGTATTTATGCATAATATAAATGATTAGCATATAATGTATACCACACGACCACGACTTATGGTTTTTCTTTCTCTCGTACTAGCTGTAACTGTGGATCTCTCGTGCCATCATCAGGCCATAGTTGGCTATATATTACCATTACGCTTATCGATCGACTCTATACGTACGTTTTACGTACTTATACTCGTAGCTGGCCGACTATCGTTAGTGCTATGTTCAGTTATACGGTTGTTTTGATTTTTTTTTTGTTCTATTTTGCGTTCATTTTACCTTCCACTAGCGTCTCTCTTCTTCTCCTACGTATATGTTTTTCAAACGTAATACGCATATATCAGTACCGGTAATACGGGTACTTGTAAATATGTATAAGACTATAGATAAAGCACGCTTCCGACTCATCGCCTGCGTCTGCAGCGAGCGTGATCCGTTATTGCGTTGTAAGACCTAGCGAATAGAGAGGAACATACGTGAACGAGAGTACACTCACAGCGAAAGAAAGCCGGACTTGATGAAGTTGCAAGAAGCGTGTACTTTTTAATAATATGCACGAAAAGAGAGACTGAAAATCGTAACCGTATACGCCAACAGTTGGCCATCAATTCCTGTAGAGTTCGAACTAGTCGAAATCACGATTATCGTATGAAATTGACAATGGTAATCAAGGAGAAGCTGTTAATGAAGGTATCGATTACAACCTTGATATTGAACTCGCTGAGCTGGAATTGAAATAACGTGGCATTGAAATTTTATTCGGTATTTTATAGATAGGATATTTTTTTATTTTTTTTTTTGCTAGGCACTTCAAATTATCATCTACAAGATTTAATACTTCATTAGTTTTCTATATAATTGGTTTCAAGCTGACTAAATAAGGAATAGGAGGATATCAAAGTTGTCTCAATTCACTGTACCACATTAGAAAAAGAAAAGAAAAGATTTTTGACTAAAGAATTAAAACGACCTATTAGAAGAAAAATGGATGAAAAATGAATTGAAAAAAATACTTCATAAAAAATGATTTTAAAGAAACCACGGTTAAATTTGTTAAAAAAGTTAAGAAAAGTTCAAATAAAGACACAGTTTAAAAAAAAATTTTTCATATATCTTTTTTTAATACTGGGCGTGTGTAATTGCTAAGATTTTTACGCCCAGTGTCAAGAGGTTCGGGAGGAGAGGTTTAGATTTGATTTTGGAGTTTTAGGTCTTTAACGAAGCCTAGGATTTTGTTCATTTCTAGGAGTGAGTCCAAAATACAGTTCGAAAAAATATAATACTTCTAAGCGGTAATATATCTGCATATAACCGCTCCTCATATCTCTGGATTGAGAAGGGATAGCTGAACAAAGTTGATTTCTCAAAGCTGGTAAATTTTTTCAAATTTTTGTCAAATTCTCAAAATTGGTAATTTTTCCAAAATTTGTCAAATTCTCAAAATGAGTAATTTTTTAAAATTGGTCAAAGTATTTCAAAATTAGTAAATTTTCTGAAAATTAGTTAAATTCTCAAAGATTGGTAAATTTTCTCAAAGTTGGTATTTTTTTTCAAAATTTGTCAAATTCTTAAAATTAGTAATTGTTCAAAATTGGTAATTTTCTCAAAATTGACCAAATTTCTCAAAACTGAAAATTTGTCAATTTTTAAAAATTTTTCCGTTTCTCAAAACTGGGCAAATTCTCAAGATTGGTAATTTTTTCAAAATTTGTCAATTGTAATTTTTTCAACAAAATTACAAATTTTCAAAATTGGTAATTTTCTCGAAATTAGTCAATTTCTCAAAATTGAAAATTTGTCAATTTCGAAAACTTTTTTAGTTTCTCAAAATTAGTAATCCTCTCAAAATTTGTCAATATCTCAAAGTTGGCAATTTTCTTAAAATTTGTCAATTTCTCATCATTAGTAATTCTCCCTCAAAATTGACAATTTTACCAAATTTCAACAATTTTCCAAAATAATCTTTTTAAAAATTGGTACATTTCTCAAAATTGAAAATTTGTCAATTTTTTTAAAAGCTATGTACTGTTTCCATGCATGCACGTATATCGGCAAACAGATAAATCAATTGAAGTGAAAAATATAGCCGAGGATTTCGAGGTTTTTCATAAAAATCTACATACTGAGATGAATAAAAATCTGAAGTTTTTTAAAAACCGGTTCACTAGTTTGCAACCAGTTTCAAAAAATTCCCCCAAAAAATAGAGCTACAAAAAATTTTAAAGAAGCGAATGTGTAGAGCTTAACAAACTGAACATTTTATGTCCCTGTAATTTTTCAACAGTTCAATACTTCTCAAGACACTAACCGGTTTCGAAACCAAATTCTTATTATATTTCCTTGCTCCCGACAACCTTATTGAAAACTACATATGTCATGATTTTCAATCCCTTCCGTTTTTTTTCTTTAAAATTTTTTCCCAAATTCAACTTGAACGTGGAAAATTTTTTTCGAAAAAGTTGTACAGAGGTTAAAACAAATTACTTGATGCAATTGAAAAAAAATCAGGGAAACGCTTGCTTAAAATTTTTCATGTTTTATTTCAGTTGAACTAATTGAACGAGCGTCAAATTATCTATGTAGGTACCTACTTTTATCGGCCAATTTCAAGACGTTTTATTACAATGTTTTTAAAAGTTTTATTAACGTTTCTTATACAGTACAATAATGGGCGTGCATGTATACATATGAAATACATTAATATGTACGTACATCTTCAATTCTAATTATGGTATTTTTTAATTACCCTGCTACGGTGGCCATATCACATACAAAACGTTTACATTTTGTTTTATTTCATGTTTTGATAATAATAATAATTAATAATAGGTACGAGTGAGCGCACGTCCGCGACAAAATAGTCACTTACTGAATCGCATCCATATAGGTACATACGTACATACTACATACATAGTACGTGCACTTAATGCAGGCAACAAGAGCACAAACGAAGGTACCCACCACATCATTTCGACACTCCAATAGTGCGGTAGGTAATTATCACAAAATACATAATTTATATGTATGCGATGCTGATAATTTAATTACCACGCCTCTCCTTCGCGGCCCTGCGACCACGTCGCCCAGTAATTGGACGCAAAAAAAATATAAAGTAAAACGTGTTTTTAAAAGCACGATGCGCCAGAGAGCTCGTCTGCTCGTGTACTATAAGTGTATGAATGTGTAAGTATATCTACTCAGTCTTGTAGCCTTTAAAACCAGCTGCACGCGTCTCGTACATTTCTTATCCTTCTCTCGTATCGCAATTATTTTCACGTTGACGGATAATTTTTTGTCCATTTTGTATAATGATGACAATCGAGCAGCCTTACGTGTACTTTGTATACCTATACTGGTTGGTGGCACCGACAAGGCAACGTGCGAAGATGTTCTCTCGTTATTACGTCTTACGTCATTCGTAGCTCGTATATCATAATATTTATGTTATGCATAAAATTTCAGGTACGTGGTTTTTTGGAATGGATCATTTTTTCTTTCAAATCTAAAAAATTAGAATGAAAATTGAAAAAAATGAGAAATTGCAAAAACTTGTAACCCGAACATTTTCAAAAAAAAATGAAACTTGAAAAAATGCATGCATAAACCAATAAAAAATTTTTCAAGATTAAAAATTGGAGGACACAGAAAGAGTTATTCTTAAAAAACCAAAAAAAAAGGCAAGAAAAACGAAGAAAAACTTTAAATTTACAATCAGAAAATATTAACGAATTTCGAAGAAATCACCCATTTTGAGAAATTGACAAGTGAGGAAATTGATAATTTTGGAAAAATTGACGAATTTTTAGAAAATTACTGATTTGGGAAAATTGAAAAATCAAAAAATTTGAAAAATTGTTAACTGAATAATTTAAAGACTTGAAAAAGAAATTTCAATTATTACAAAAAATGATCACTTGATCATAAATCACTGACAACTGAAAAATCTTGAATCAATTAAAAATTCTTAAAATGTGAAAAAATCTACAAAAAAAAAAATCCAACGCACGTCTCTCAAAACCTGAAAAAATCCCCCGAACCCGCACTATACTTTACATAACTCGCGCATAACCATCACTCTTGACTCAAATTAATGACACCAAGAGGACTTGCAAAGACGATACGCATACACCTCCGCACCTCTATACGTACGAAGGACCGGTACATCATTTGAAATTAATTCGAAATAATTACGCACGGAATCGCACGTCCAAATGAATCATACCACCATGACCTTGGCAATCGAACGCTCGAACCGCGTCAAAAACCCACTCGCCAATAAAAGTAGGCAATTAAAATTCAAAATTTATCATCGATCTGAACTTCTCAAATGATGATGGCCCAGCCGAAGGGCGAAAGGCACCTTCTGACGAAAAATCGAAGCTCACTTTTCTACCTACTTAGTAGCATAGGTACTACCTAACTACCTCTAATATACCTACACATATGTATAGTATGTAATTTCGACAAGAGTATATACTCGCAAATAAACGAAGAAACGAAGAAAATTTATTTGCACCACAGACTACGATGAATACACCATACGATCATTTTTTTTTTCATCATCATCATAATCGTAACTACCTATATACCTACAAATTATACTACAGCAACGTACTTTTTTCTTTTCGACTACTCGAACACACGTTTTACTCGCCTATTCGCGAGTAATTACTACAAGAGTGCAAGTGCGCTATACATACATAAATAGATGGGTGCGAGAAATATACATACAGTAAGCTAACCACACATATATTCATCCAAGTATGCATATACACATATTATGCAGTTTACGATTTAAATTTCCATCTCTCTTTCTCTCTGCAAGTACATACATTACGTACGCATTAGGCATTACACATGTACAAGTTTCGACGATATAATATAATGCATTTCCGCAGGATGGTCGTATACGTACCTAGTCGTAGGTATATTTACTCGCGTATAAATGTAAACGGCAGGCGATATGTGTACGCGACGATACGTATTAGAAATTTGCCAACTAGCGAACACGACGAATGCATCCATCGTAATTACCTACCTCGCTAACTCTAGATAGTATTTTTATACGATGCAAATTAGCACCAGCAGCTACACACGTATGAACAAAACGCATCCACTTACACATTTCATACGCTCGTATCAGCATACCTACAAAAGTATACCAAGTTCAAACTGTGCTGTGTGCTTCATCAACGTACGACGTCCTGCCAAGGCTTTGTTTTCAAAAAAGAAGCAAAAAAAAACACACAAACAGATAGGCAAATAGAGGAAAGAATGCCACATAAGTTTAATTACTCAACATGTATAGTATTATATAGGTACATATAGGCAACGAGGCACTTCTACAAACGCGGCGCAATCTGCGCTGATATGCATAGTAGCTGATGAATCACCCATCCATCGACTTAGCGCGACTCGTGTTCCTGGTTGTGAGGTACTTCCCGAATACGGTAGTAGGCTCGTTAGCGAACTTACGTACATGTGACCTTTGCTGCGATAGCAGCCCCGGCGCGTAAGGTAATTGGTATACGCATTTATAATGGACGCGTCCAACGGGGTAGCAAAGTGGTCTTATTCCTTATTTATCCGAATCGCAAACAAAACGTCGAACATGAATGAGACCTTGGATTCGCAATCGGTACTGGCTATGATAATTTCGGTAACGACACTACCTAATTAATAAACGGAACCGTATAATCGATACGGAGCAATACTATTCGACGTAGGTATAATGAAAATTACACCACGATCCAGATCAAAGACAAAGAAGAGCAATTTGCACAGTCTCCGAAGGAAATTCAAGAGCGAGGTTGAACCGCACCGCAACATCTCGTTCATTACGACCAGAGGCCTCTTCACCCCCAAGCATTTTCAGTTGGAAATTTTTCGGCAAAAATTTGTAAAATTTGGCGAAATTGGGTAAAAGTTGGTAAAAGTTGGTAGAAGCAATAAAAGTAGAGGAAAGTTGTAAAGTAATGGAAAAAATAAAGTAAAATTTCGAAATGAGTTGTTAATTTTTACAATTTGA
>FIZT01058599.1:1122-16720 GCA_900065295.1 Paracoccus marginatus | reverse complement strand
ACTTTGGGGACCTCCTGCTCCCCTCCCCTTGCACCTAGGGGGCTCAAATTTTTTTTGGGATGTCCCCCACTCAAAGTAAACTACCTCACCGAATTTGGTCAAAATCCAGGGTATGTTTTTTATTTCACTCCACCCCAATGTACATCAGGCATATCTGGTAATTTAGGTCAATATTTTGTCGAAAAACACTTCTGGAATTTTCAAAAATTTTGCAAGACTTGTTTGAAAAATGACTCGTTTTGCGATCACCTAAAAAAGGCGAGAGAAATGAAAAATCATCGAAAATGATTAAGATGGCCAAGTGCGGATTTTCAATTTTTTGGAGGGAAGAGGGGCGATTTCTAAATTTCTTCAAAATTTTGAATTTGAAGTATGATTGGTCCTGGAGTGGATGTAAGGTCAGACGAAGCAAAGAATGAAGAGAAATGTTTGAAATGAAAATTGCATTAGAAAATTATTTTTAAGGACTTTCGATTTGTACGGAAACAGTACCGATATCAGTGGCATGAGAGGAGGGTAGAGGGGAATCAGGGATTTGAGGATACTTTGCTATGATACGTATATGTATTTGTTTGGAAAAATTTGCAAAAATTAATTTTTTAATTTTCTTCTGGATCCTTTTTTTTTTTTTTAACACAAATTTTTGATTTTCATCTCGATACATCAAAAAGAATCGTTGAAAATTCATCATCTTTTTTTCGATCGTTTTCAGTAGGCAAAACTCGTGTCAAAATGAAACGACAGGGTGGTGGTGTGGTCGGCCAACGGCGCGGATATCGAATTACACACACGAATCGCGTCATGTCATCGTACATACATACATCGTGTAATTCGAAATAATAACGTGTTGAAAAAAAAAAAAAAAAACGAGATGAAAAAATATGAAAAACGTCCTCGCGCGGATGGGTATGATACGTTCACTATACACAGGTACAGGTGCGCTGAGCGCCAGGTTAGACGGACGGCGGTGGGTGGAGGGTGCTATAGCACGCATTTATAATGTAAATGAACACTGGTCAGCGACGCGAGAGATGATAGCCGAGATAAGATTTGTCCAGTCCACATATACACACACACACGTTTACGCAATATACCTATAAATATTCGAATCGAGGGAAGTATGCTGTAGATTAAAAAAATACGCCCGCACCAGCTACCTAGTCTTCTGGCTCTCAGTCATAAGCTCACGTTGAGCCTGTTGGCAGCTCGTCTACGTCGTCGTAGCGTCGGTGGTGCACCAGCAGACGACTGCAGAATGTTGGCCATGATATGACGTCCAGCCATACTATACTGTAGTGTCAAACCGAGTGTAATCTGGGATAAACGATACCCTGCAGGTGGGCGGGGAGGTGCTTGAAGAGCAGCACCGACGCGACGGTGTAATTATCTCACACTTGGCGTATTTACCTACCTATACTATCTAGGTATAATCGTCGTAAATCTACACACTTATAGCTGGAGCAAGTTTGGAGATGAAAAAAAAATGCGATGCAACAACGAATCAAGAACGCTTCCTGAACCAGAGATGAAATTCAATACGCGTCAACTCGCCAATACGATGCAATGGGAGAGACGTGTTATACAAACGTACCTACATATGTATGTACGTACATGCGTCAGAATGTTGAACAACACGGTCGATCGTGTAGCCGAATTTGACATCATATATATCTGCTCCGCGCTCATTCGAGAGAATTACAAGTCCGGTAGTTGTATGTATAGTCTAACATGGATCTCGTGTCTTTCCATTATCTTATAGTTCTGCAGAGTCTATACTCACTCGTGTCGTATTCAAATGTGTTTTACGCTTCGAAAAACACGCAACACCGAATATTTCATTTCGACGAGTGTGTTTTCTTTTCTACTGCCGATGCTGGTGTATTCCGCGTTGTCTCGTCTTCTCGCTTCGTCGAAACGAATACGACGCGAATGGATATTTGACGACTGAGAGACAGGCCAGCATTGGTTTTCAAACATTTAACGCCTAGCGTGGTTTCGGCCTATATTTTTGTGCATACGTATGCAATAGGATATTAGGTATATACTTATAGGTGAAATGATGGGTAAATGTATACATACGTAGATACATGAGGTGCTTCCAGTTGAGGTGTGAAAATCATGTAATTTGATGCCTTTTTGAGGGAGAGGGGGACGGAGAGAATGAAATTTTTTACCAGAAGAGAAAATGCAGCGTAGATTGATTAGAGAGTATATGATGACGTGTGATGAGTTTGAATGAAAAAATTTGAGCTGAATAAAATTCTATATTTTGACATCGATTTCAAGTTTGAATTTTTCGTCAGATTTTTTTCAAAATTAAGTTTTTATTTTTCATTTTGGGGAGGAGGAGAAGGGATTCAAAAATTATGACCTTTGATTAACAACTTCAATTTATTTCCAGCATTTTTTTTAAAAATCGAATTTTCTCAGCAAAAAAATTTAAAAAAATTCAAGTCGTATTTTTTACAATTTTAATTTTTTCCCCAATTTTTCAAGAAATGAATCTGTTGAAAAAAAGTGAAAAAATTCAAATATGAGTGTTTTATGATTTTTCATGATTTTTTTTCAATTTTTTGAAAAAAAAATTCACTCTGAGAATTTGATAGTTCTCAACTTTTAATTTGAAAAAATTTCGTGTATTTTTTCATAAAAAATCCTTCCACTTCCTCCCTAGTGATTGACCCAATTTTGTATTTCAAAAAGATGAAAACGTCATCCAAAAAAAAGAAGAAAAATAATCGCACGAAGATTTAATTAATACGTCGTTTGATGACTGAACTCCTGTTTTTAATAGCCACTACCTTCCTATGTGGCTCTCTCCGCCGCGCCACCTCGTCTCGCTCACGCAGAACAACGTGTTTCGCGATCATCTCAATTATACTGGTATATGCTCGTAAATTCCTCAGGTAAGTACGTACCCATACCTACAGGTAATGAATAATCATGATTCGTTTTTGCAATTCATTTTTTTCACGAGCCCGCGAGTCGCTAGGTCGCTACGCGTAGAGTAGGTACGTACATTACATACGACACGATCGACGTTCTCGTTCCGGAATTCCAGCTCCTACGCGAACGCGTATAGCTCGATCGTTACAGTGTAATTTCATTGAACACCGTGCACCTTATGTACATATACTCGTACGTATGTATGTACGTTTATTGCATTGGTAGTCGTGATTGAGTATCTACACAAATAGATACACAGTTACACACATACGACGAAGAATAATTATTTTGTCGTACCTGTACGTTCGCGCTGAGCCGGCAGCCAAAGTCGAATCTCGCGTAGGAAGCTGAAAACCAATGTAAATCGCGCTGTTTAACAACGTCTCTCCGTAGTTGTCGCGATGCGATGCACGCAGTATGTTAATCGTTCAAGGTAAAACGTATCCTGTGGCTAGGGATTTACAAAGTGTTCGCCGCGACGACGACGACGACGCGACCTAAACGGCGAGTAAATTTATCAACCTGTGGTGCTGGGCTGGGTGATTACTGATTATGGCGCGACCGCGCGACGAGTAGGTCGCTATTTCGACGGCGACGTAAGTCTAATGGTAAAAAATCTGCCAATACCTACGAACGTTGCATTTTTGAAATACATGCATATGTTGCCGGAGGTGACGAATCCTTTTAATCGACGGTGAATCAAATTTTTATCATATTTCCGAGAAAGAATTAATTGTGCAGTTTTGAACTTCTCGTATGCGGGGACGATTGACTTTTTTCATTTTTTCCTGACAAGTCGAAAATCAAAAATCTCCATTCAAGGCTTACAAAAAATAAAAATAAAATGCTGTTACACGTATACGATACGATAAATGAGGAAACGGACGAGGGACGACGTCACGCGATTAAAACGTAAACGAATTAGATAAAATTCTTGAGATAAGCGAAATTGAAAAAAAAAAACCGCCAGATAAACGTTGTCACAACATTGCCAACGAGTTTAAGAACCAAGGGAACGAGAAGAAAATACTTATATACGAAGGAGAAATCAGATACAGAGAGTACGTTACTCTACATGTAACGTGCTGAACGTAACGTATCAAGACTTCTCGTAAGATAAGGTGCTGCGATATGGTCTAGGTTTGATGATCAGATAGCAATTAACACACACGGTACATCGAGAGAAAAGAAAAGAGTATCTGGAATGGGGGGAGGGGACAGGGTATTCATTCATTTAGCGTTTACAACGCGGTATATCTATCTATCTATGTATCTATCGAACTACTGATATTACACTATAGGACGTCGGTCGCGTCGTGTACTTTTTATGATGAAAAAGTTTGAGAGAGAGAATACATATGTATATGTAATTTCAGAAGGCGGTCGTCCGAGCTTTAACGCTGATAACTGCTCCGATTGCAAAATATGAAATTTCAAACAATTTGATTTTCAGAAAAATTTTTAAAAAATCATCGTTGAGCAAAAAAATTAATCAAATTTGAAAAAAAAAAAATTGAATAAGATTTTGAATAAACGATTCAATTCTGAGCCAAAGTTTAAGTGAAAAATTTTGGCCAGAATTTTTGAAAAATCAACAATTTTGAAAATTTTTTGTGAAAATTTGCTTTTTAACGAAATTTTGAGAAAATCAATTTTGAATAATATTTTGAAAATCCATGTTCTGTTCAAAAATTAGATTTTGAATAAAATTTTAAGAAATTCATTTTTAGAAAAGTTGAAAAAAACATCATTTTTAGAAAATTTTTGCAAAAATCAGTTTCGAAAGAAAATTGGAAAATTCAGTTTTTTGAGAATGCAATTTTTTCAAAATTTAAGAAAATTGAATTTTGAACAAAATTTTTAAAAAAATCAAGAAAATGCTGCTCTAAACAAAATTTTGAAATTAATTATTTTTAGCCAAAAAATGCTAAAATTCAGAAATTTATTTTCATATAAAATTTTTGGGGAAATCATATTTTTCGAATTTTTCAAAAATAAAAATTTTGAAAAAATTTTAAAAGCTGGAAAAAAATTTAAAATATCCCATCACCATTTTCACGTCCGCGAGCATTTCATTCTTTCGCCAAATATTTGAAAAGTAAAGAGAGCTAACGATAGGCGTGAAAATATATAATACGTATACGCTTTTCGTCACGACAACTATATTATGACTATTTGCCCATACCCACCCATCGTCCATTCACGAGTAAGATACCCATATAGCCAACTGCATATCGTCGTACAGCACACTACCAAATCGTGCAAACACCATCGGTTATGCAGTAAAAACCTACAATTACCCGCTTGACCGCGTCCCAACTTTTATTTGGTCTCATCGTCGTCGTGGTAAAAGTATACACCTCTACCTCTACACGTACCTATTATAGGTACGTACACAATAATTTAATAGTGCACAGGTAAATAATATAAATATATACGCGCGAACGCATATCATTGCCGACGCGGCTGCCACTTCGCTGTGCTGTCATGCTACACACGTAAAAATACACTAAAAGGATGAAAATAAGAAGAAGAAAGGGGAAAAAACAACAGGTGAAAGTTATAAGTATCTATGGCCATAGTTGCGCGTATAATACGGATGAGACTTGCTTGCTATTTGACCAAGGACCATTTATACTTATCTATCTTTATCTCTTTCTTTCTTTATCGCGAGTCTATTACGGGACCAATTTTCTCTGTATGAAATGAAATAAAATTCAAGTCGTAAAATTTTTTTTTTACGACACGAACGAAGCTTTTGAATGATCTGGCTGCTGGTCATAGTGGCCCGGTGATCGTTTTATCAGCGTAGAATGCGGACGGAATATTCGCGTCGACAAAGTAAGTATACATATACGCACGAGAAGCCAATGTACTCTCGCGAGATCGTTAAATTCAACTGCCAACTGGCGAGGTTTAGAAAATTTCCAACCGACGCTCAAGGGCTATTTGGACGAATGGCTTTTTATCTACGGGATCGATTTTTTTTCTACTTCTTTTTAATGCTCGACGTCTGTGGGTTATTTCTGATCATATCTGCGACGCGCATTTTATGCTTACGGAACACGATGCTCGCTGGCGTTGTTACATTCGTCAAAAAGGTAACGACATTTTTTATACTTATATCTGCTCTCGACCTGAGTGAGTATACCTATAAGTAGACCTACGGTCGCCTCGTGGAGTATGCTGGAAGTTTATCGTGCTCTAAATATAAATCGAGGAAATATCTCTCTCTCTCTACGTATAACTCGAGCTATCAGATGGGTACATCTGATGTATTTGCGGACTCTCGAACGCGGCCAGCGAGAATTTTTCGAATTGTTTTCTATACGTTATACGTATCTATCTACACATACCTAGATGAATGGTGCGACGACGAATGGAGGCCGACTCGCATCAACCGCTATATATAAAAAAATTTCAATAAAATACTATAGTAGGGCGAACTTGAACCCAAAAATAATATGAAAGTGTACCGCATTCGGTCGTAAGAGCTCTCGAGCCAATTAAAAATCGAGTATTGAACGACGGAGGCGTACGCTCGCATCGAACAAAGATTGAGATTTTTATTATTAATGAAAATTTGCCAATATGCTGGCGTACCGTATTCATATATACGAGATGATTCTGTATTATAATAAGAATTTTGATTTATGATTTAATGCAATCTGTGTGCGGATAAGCTGTCTCCTCGCTCCTCGTGCCATCAAGCTTTAGCCGCACGAAAGTATGTAGCAAGGTGACGATACTATGAGTTTGGCATCGAACTGTGTAGTATAGCTGCGTGCGAGAGGTTTTTTTATATTCGGTGCTTTGTGTGTGTGTATCTAGATTCACATTCGAAGCATATTTCATTTCTGTTGAGCCACGTTTTTTTTTTTGAAAATAATTGAAAATTACAACCCCCCCCCCCCCCCCCCCCCCCCCCCCTTTTTTTTTTTTTAAAAAAATTTAAAAATACCCCCCCCCCCCCCCCCCCCGAATATTGAGGAAATGCAGCATTTGCAGTATGTTTTTCAAAATTTTACTTGGAATCAGTTTTTCTGAAATTTTAAACAAAATTCATGAAATTCTTCAATTTTTTTCTCAAAAATCAAATTTTTTCAAATTTTTCCCAGAGTTGAATTTTTTGAAAATTTTTATTTGAATTTTTATGGGGGGAGTTTGATTTTCTGGAAATTTGCTCAAGACTGACTTTTTTGAATTTTTGCACGAAAATTGAATTTTTCTAAATTTCACTCGAAACTAATTTTTGCACGAAAATTTTGGCTCAAAATTCATATAATTATTTTTGTATTTTTCAAAAATTTCTTTTTTTATGCATAAATTTTTTTTTGGATTTTCGCTCAAAATTTAATTTTTTAAAATTTTTGCTCGAAATTAATTTTTTTGAAATTTTGAACAAAATAAAATTCATGATATTCTTAAATTTTTTTAAAAAATTTCTAAAATTAATTTTTCAAAAATTTTACTTGAAATTGATTTTTTGGGATTTTATTTTCTTACAATTTGCTGAAAACTGACTGTTTTGAATTTTTGCTCAAAAATTGAATTTTTTCAAATTCTTATCAAGAAATTTAATTCTGTTTGAAAAATCACACGATTCTCATCTCCGCAACGAAATTACCTACGCATAGAAAAGCTCGTCTCTCTATCGTCGCCGCATACCTACTTATATACCCACTTCATAATCCATCCATTAGTCTGAAATGGCATCATGAAAATTGCACCGCATCGTATACATTTTCAGTTCCATTACGAGTGGCCTTTCTCTCTCTCGCTCATTTCTGCATTTACCCTAGACTTGGGTTTTATTTCATCTTGCGCTGCTTTAAAGGTATCATAATGAAGAAGTCGAATAAATATTTCAATTGTAGAGCCACAGCAGAGTAAGACAACACGCCCGAGTATTGGCTGCGGTATCAACTTATCAAGTAGGTATATTAAACGAAGAGAGAGGCTATAGTAGGATAGGGAGTTAGGGACACCGAGAGAACAAACTCTCATCGTCGCATCTTCGTATCGAGAAATACGCTTCGTACTCTTGTCTCAGCGTTCTGGGAGGCGGAAGGGGGGCTCGGGCTCGCGTTAAATATTCATCGTTTTGCGCGCTAAACATGCTGAGACGAGTTAAGAAAACGCTCGCTTAAAAGTTATCTCTGCTCGTTGATTTACTCGTCATCTTTAATATATATAGGTATGTATAAATATAGTATACAACGTTATAACAAATGCCATGCCGGAGCGATGCGAAAAAAGGAGAGGCGAGCAGGGAAATGCTTGATAAAGCCAACTTTTCGAGAAAGGGTTGCATTACGACGAGAAATGGAGTGGGACACCGTGGGGTGAATATTAATTACGCGATGGCGCGCGGTATATTATATACGTATGTACGGATGTAGGAGCAGTAAGGGTCGCTGTACTGCTGTATGGTAGTCGTCATCTGTATACATAACTAACGTCTGCACAAATATGTACGTATAATAAGTAGATATACTAATATAGTTAGCGTATAGTTGATATTTTAGTTTATAAGAAGCGTCGTCAGTGGTATTGAGGGATGGCGATATGAATTGGAGGAGAAATGCGAGGGCAGCTTGATAAGTATGTTCATCGTAAAAAAAAAAAAAAAAAATGTCAGGTAGGTGGTATAATATATAGTAATTATACGACGCGACGTGGAGAAATGATGACTGACGAGCGAATACTTCTTGATGATGATGAAAATATGATAAAAGACGTACCTATATGGTACGGAATTACGGATCTGCGCTGCGCTGGGCCCCCATTCCTTACCCCTGGCCAGGCTTCCGTGCCAAGCTGTCTCGAATCGGTTAACCCTTTCGTCAAATAAAAGCATCAAGGGTTAATAAGAGCATCTATTGGATGCGTTAATGTACCCGAAAAGCGTGCCTATTATGGTCGTGTCCCTTCCTTCCCTCTCTCCATGCACTACGCTGCTCTTTCTGCGCGGGTAGGTGAACTTTTACTTGATATTGCACTGCTCTTTTTTAGCATCCGCGATTTCTAGTCTGTGTTGTGTTTGCTCGAGAAGGCGGTCTTCTCTGGTACCCTATCTTGCTTTTCATGCTGGAAAGAGGAAGGATTGACTCGACTGTGTTGGTGTGGAAAGTGTATTGCTGTGAGGTTTCGATAGTCGAGGAAATTTTTGAAAAATTTTGAGATTTGTTCAAGCGTAAATTTCGAGGAAAAATT
This sequence comes from Paracoccus marginatus, assembly GCA_900065295.1. Classification (NCBI taxonomy): domain Eukaryota; kingdom Metazoa; phylum Arthropoda; class Insecta; order Hemiptera; family Pseudococcidae; genus Paracoccus; species Paracoccus marginatus. The sequence continues at coordinate 7,558 of FIZT01058599.1, read as the reverse complement.
TCTAAATTGAATTTTTCAATTTATTTAAAACTAATTTCGTGAATTTTTGATCGAAGATTTTTTTGATTTCCATTTTTCGAACGGTCGATCTAAGAGAAATATTCAACATTTTTTTGTCAGTTGATTTTTCAATTTTTTTAAATTCAAATTCAAAAAAATTTCCAAAATTTGTAATTTTTTTAACTTTGAAAGTTTTCAAAATTTGAATTCTTTTTGGATTTGTCCATTCTTTCATCAAATTTCCTTACTTTATCGATTATTCGAAAGTTCAAATTTTCAAAATTGGTGATTTTTCAGCTTTTAATATTTTGCCAAAATTTTTATAAATTTTTCAAAACCATTTTCGTATTCGTAAATTCGTCAATTTTTCAAAAATTCGTAATTTTTCAACTTTGAAAATTTTTCTGAATTTTTTCGTTTTTTCAACAATTTTATCTGGTCATGAATTGTTCAAAACTTCAAATTTTCAAAATTCGTGAATTTTTCCAATTCATCAATTTTTAGGTGAGGAGGTCATGGAGTGGACTGTTCTTCAAGACTGGCAGGAAACGTTTCTGCTTTTTCTTTTGCACAGCGAGCCCAAGAACCATCATTCACCATCATGTGAATCCATAAATTTTGGGAAATTCGAAGTTTTCCAACTTTTGAATTTTTTTTTGAATTCGTTCATTTTTTCATCAATTTTATTTTTAATTTATCAATTAATTGTTCAATTTTTTTTTCAAAATTTATCGATTTATCAAATTTGTGAATTCTTCAATTTTTCAAAATTTGAAATTTTTTTCTGAATTTGTTTATTTCATCAACAATTTATGCTCAAAACCTCAAATTTTCAATTTTTTTTTAATTTATAAATTTTTCAAACTTTTGAAAATTTGAATTTTTCCCATTTTGATTTTATTTTTTTTTTTGAATTCGTCGTGTTTTATAATTTTACTTTTTTTAAAAAATATTTTCCAAAATTCGTCAATTTTTTCATAGGCATTCAAAGTCGATTTTCAACCGAGATGAAAAAATGTAATTTTACCTCTTTCAAGAGCCATCATCGATCGCAGTCATTTCATGTACGAAACCATCAACGAAATGCATCAATCTAGCGCGGTTCAACTCTTTGTAGCGACACCTTAATGATACCCTAATCCGCGCTAATCTGCGCGTCGAATCGAATTGTTACGACAACAAACTGCCCTTTCTTATCAAAGCATAACATTATCACACAAACCATCACAATAAAAACGACGACGACAAAACGCTGCTGTAGCCCGGTCAAAAGATTAGATACGACAAGCGATGGCTATCCACGTATAGAAAAGGGCATAATACATGTGTGTGTGTGAGAGACCGACACCATCGACAAACGTGTAGATCTCGTACGCTGCGCTAGCGGCTCATTCACGGCCACAGGCAGCCACAAGACTTGGGATGAGCAGTATAGCGATGCTGCATGTATCAAGTACATAAGCCTACGCTATACGTACTCGTATATAGATAATAAAAGATCAATCAAACGTATTATACAACAGATCAATAAAAGCATGCAAATCGATATGCACGGCGAATTTTAATACGGTACTGCGCCGCACAGATGATCGTTTTCCACTTTGAGTATAGACGATTTCTATGCCGTTGTGTTGACCGGTCCGTCTATGTAGGTATATACCTATGGTCATTGTTGCTTTATACGTGTGTACTTTGTACCGCGCATAGTGCCGTTTCGCCATCAGCAAATAAACGCGTATAATTCGGCGTGTACGTTCGTATTATAGATGTACGACTATACGAGAAAAATGACCGTAGCGTTGATTTACTTTACCTGCAGATACGTGTGTGTTCTGCTGATCTCTTCGCACCATTATTGTGCGATCGTCGTTGATCTTTATGCCGTGATGGATTTGTACGCGCGGATAAAAGAAATCCGCGCTCGGCCATATCAGCGCAGCAATCACACATGTACGAGTATCGATGATGATGACGAGCTGCGGAGGAAAGAGACGAGACGTGGTGCGTGATTTCAAAGACAGATCATTGGCGCGAGAAATAGCCCACCGATAGGTGAGAGTAATTTTTTCCTCGCTGTTTATCTTTTTATTTTTTTTCGGAGGAAAAACATCTCTCGGAGCGATGTTCGCGTCGCGTATTACCGCTACATAATCCATTATCCGTGGACTATGCTGTAAGTGGTGCGATAATCTGTACTCGTAAAGCCGCCTCTGCGCGTCTAGTCGCAAAACTGCAGCAGAAGTGTAGTATGCGGCAGAGAATCGAGTTGGAAAATTATTCTATACATCTAGATGCGAGTATATAAAATCTCTCGCGAGTAATTTAATCGCGCTATCATTTTTACGAAATTTTCATTCTTATTGTCCGCGTCTCTCTCATCACATCGCGCGGTGACGCTTGAGACGTGATTTGAAACGGCGGCGCGGCGGCGATGTCAAAATGCCCACGCCGTACCGTTCATTGTTTGCAGCCGAGGCGCGGATGCGGAAATTTCGTGTACATTTTTTTTTCGCACTGGACGCTTATAGGTAGGTATGTGTAAGTGGATAGGTGCGAGCGGACGATACGTCATCGCGATCGTAGCGACTTTGAGAAGAATATACGTAGCGATCGTGTCGCAATTACGAGATTATATGGAGCGATTTTTTTCCCCTCCTCTGTATGCTACAAGGTGCCTAGTGCCTACGTAGGCGACGCGAAGATGGACTTGGGTAATCTCTTTAAAATGGACGAGTGTGCGAAGCGACAGCAGCGGCGCGATCTATTAGTATAAGTACGTGGAGTAGATATGATCTTCTCTTATCATATACCGTAATCACCACTTCCGTATATGTATAGCAGGCTATTTGGATGTGGTCATTTGTTGATAATATTTTCAAAAGGCTAGAAAGAAGGACATATCGGTATCAGTCAATATACGTGGTGTTCTGAGAAAATTACCTGCATACTAATACGTACGTAGCACGTACGTGTGTATGTGTATCCTTTCGAGGAATGAATTTTCGCAGAATTATGAAATATTTATTCGAAATTTTGTGAAAAGAGTGCGCGGAATTGGCAAGAATAGAAACTGGAGATATCGCGCGACGGTTGTGTTCGTAGTTCTATAGTTAGAGAGATTTTTCAGTTACATTTACAGTTAGTTAAATGTGGACAAAGTCTACAACGATAGTTTTGGCTTGGCCAAAGGTTGGCGTATTTGCATCTGAAGTTCGGAGAATCGGAATGTGAAGCTAATTTTTTGTAATTCGTCAAATGGGCAAAATCAAAGTTTTGGTAGGGAAATTGGGGAACTTAGTAAAGTTGAATGATTGATGAATTTACCGCCCCTTACCGCTTTAAAAAACCAAAATTCAAATTTAGATGGAAAAATTAGCGTTTTGGCATCGAACAAATCAAAATCAAAATTCGGAAAAAAATTTTCAAAAATTTTAAATTCTTTTATTTTATGATTTTCGAATTTTTTTCATGAATTTTGATTCAAAAATTTTGAGTTTTTTCGTCAAAAATTTTTTCAACTTTTTCATGTATTTTTTCATGATTCTCAAATTTCGATTTGATTTTTGAATTTTTTAAATGATTTTTGAATTTTGATTTTTCTTAATTTTTTTGTGTTTTTTGAATTGAAATTTTTTTTAAATCTTTCAGATTTTTCCTAAATTAACGAGATTAAAAGTCTGATCAATTTATCAAAATCGTAATAGTTGATTGATTTGTACACATCTACTTATTGATAAATTTTTTGAACCAGAAAAATCGAAAAATTCAATCGATTTTTATAACTGATTGATTTTCTAAAATCAAAAAAATTGATCAATTTATGAAAATCAAAAAATTGATCGATTCGTAGAAATTGGCAAACTTCCTTCAATCAATAAAATCGAAAAATTCAATTGAAAATTGGAAAACTTATCAAAAAATCTGATCAATTTATTAAAATCATAAAATTGATCGATTTATAAAAATCGTTAAATTTTTCTTGAACCAGAAAAATCGGGAAAATCGGTCGATTTTTTCCAATCAGAAAAACTGATTGATTTTCTAAAATCAAAAAAATTGATTAATTTATGAAAATCGAAAAATTGATCGATTTGTAGAAATTGGCGAATTTCTTTCAATCAATAAAATCGAAAAGTCATCGATCATTGAAAATTGGAAAATTTATCAAAAAATCTGATCAATTTATGAAAATCCAAAAAATTGAACGATTTGTAAAAATTGGTGAATTTCCTTTCCTTCATAATCAATAAAATTGAGAAATGCCATCCATTTTTCCTAAATCAGAAAAATGCATCGATCTTTAAAAATGGAAAAATTTTTCTGAATCGACACAATCGAAAAATCAGATCAATTTATTGAAATCATTAAATTGATCGATTTATAAAAATCGATAAATTTTTCTGGACCCAGAAAAATCGGGAAAATCGGTCGATTTTTTCCAATCAGAAAAACTGATTGATTTTCAAAAAAAAAAAAAACGAAAAAATTGATCAATTCATCAAAATCAAAAAAATTATCCATTTGTTAAAATTGGCGAGTTTCCTTCAATCAATAAAATCGAAAAATACGATCAATTTGTCTAAATCAGAAAAATTCATCGATATTAAAATTTTGGAAAATTTTCCTATGAATCGACAATGTAAAAATTGGTAAATTTTTTGGAACCGGAAAAATCGAAAAATTCAATCGATTTTTTCCAATCAGAAAAACTGATTGATTTCTAAAAAATCGAAAAAACTGATCGTAAATTTTCCTCATCGTAAAAATCGAAAAATTTGATCTGCTTATCAGTCAAAATCGAACAAATAGTCGTATAAATAAATGATATAATCAATGTATTGAGATCGAAAAAGAAAAATTATTCGATTCGTTGAAATCGACTCGTTTAAATCCATATTTTCATTCGAAAGAATCCCGATTCTTTTTGAAATCGCAAACTTCGTTTATTTGTGGGGGGGGGGGTGTTAAAGTTAAGGGTCATAAGGGGTAACGATCGTTTCATCATCCACCCTCGCGAATTATGTGTGATGTCGTTAGCCTTTGACTCGGGCATAGTAAAATATTACACCATTCCTCGATGCAGATTTTCGGAGAAATCAAGGGTAAAGGTGAAGTAGGAAGTGCGGTGGTTTGTTTTCACAAAAGTACATTACAATATACTGACTGAGAACGAACACATATTAGTGCTGGTACGTATTATTCTGTGTGTGTGTGGTGTGTACTGTGTACGCATTATAAAGAAAAAGAGGGCAAACAACCCGTCCGTCAGATTATTCCTTATTGGCTAATTAGCTGGTTAATTAGGGGAGCTGTATACGACTCTGCGATGTAGTTGACGCTGCCATTATACTTATACGTATTATGCATACCGTACAATATACTCGCGTAGTGTAAGCTGTAGTAAGAAATGAAAAGGCCAACTCTTCATTTATTTATTTTTTTTCGCGATGACGATGACGGCGATGATGATGACGACTAACGTAAGATGAAGAGAGCACACATCGCATACATAGAAGGGCAAAGATTAAATACGAAAAACATGGGAACAGCTATTTACGTGTGTAGCTTGCGAGGGAGTTAACCCTCTACCCGCGGCCTTAACGACCCCTTTTATTTTATAATCGCGCCTGTACTACAATAAAGACGTGATACGTACGCATATATGCGCGAATGCCATGCAGGGCCTAGGTATATATGGGATGTATGTAGATAGACAGAGCGAACGAAGAGATGAGGCAGGGATTTTATAAAATACTCCGCACGTTTTACCCCGCGCGCTCCGCGCTTGGTACTTTTTTATTTTTCAATGTAATCGAACCGTAATGCGGTATGTAATGGGAGAAGGGGTACGATGGCGTCGGGACCTCGGGTTTTTTGAAGCGTATTGTAAATAGCGACGATTGGGGCGCGTTATTTCTTCGTTAATCAATATACATAAGCCTCGTTTAAAAAGGGTTGAGTTCGTGGCAGCTTCGGTTCGGTTCTACACCGATGCGATGTGCCGCACCGTACCGCCACAACAACAACAACAACAACAACGACGACGACGTTGCATACTATTTATACATTGTAGACATATAGAAGAGTCGATATCTACTATATGTCCGCACGTTAATTTCGTCGTGATAAATGATTCGTCGAAATACGCGGCGCGAGCTGTGTGAATGTACGGGGACACGGAGAGAAAGAGAGAAGGAGCGAGCCTGCTGCGAGTGTCGTCGCTGATGCGGCTCGTCATCCGGATGTTTAATTAAACCGCCCCGTTTTTGATAGAAAGCTTTATCAATGTACCAGATTTTATGGATTGCGTGCTGCGGCGATTTTGATTTGTCGTCGGCTTTGCGATTGGCTCTGTAGAGAAGGGAGAAGTGTTTAGAAATGGATGGAGACCTTTTGGGGGGGGGGGGGGGATTTTTTTTAAAAAAGGGGAAATTTT
>FIZT01058595.1:0-10916 GCA_900065295.1 Paracoccus marginatus | reverse complement strand
TGAGCAAAATCGAATATTTGAAATATGAAGCTCCAAAAAATTGATAAGTGACCAAAGCCAAAATTTGATCTATACATTATGTACTTATGTCATGTAGCTTTCAATCAAAACAATTTTCAAAAGTTTTGGGTAAGAATTTATAGGATAATTTCAGATCAAAAATTTCGAAAAAATAGTTTTCAAGTTGTTCTAAATGTAAAATACGATTTTTTTTCAAACTTGCGAATGGAATATTTGAAATGTAATATCGTGCAGGGTTGCTCTAAGTAGCAGTCTTTCACACACTAATAGCTAAATTCGTCTACAGTGTTTACTTTCCGAGAAACAAGTGGTATGTCATCTTGCGCAGTGTGTCATCTTAAGCGCATTTCCCCTACGACAACGCGAAAATCGTCATCATATAATTATCTCACCGCCGCCGCTGTCATCGGTAAAAGTATCACTCGAGTTGACTCAAACAAAAAGGGAGTAGGTACGCGATACGTGCTCAATAGCAGTTGTAAAAGCATGCTTTCGAAAACACGTTGTAACTACATTGCAGAATCTTCGTACAACTTTGCCACCGAGTTCATCGTATGAAATACTTAGGCGTAAGTACGTATACATAGTTGATTACGCAGTACAATCGTACTTCCACATTACTTTTGTAAAAACAACATTCAGTTATCGCATTCGTTTGGCGGTGTGACTGTAACGATAAGAAAACATTACTCAAATAGGTTGATTCGTCGAACCATTTCATCGCAGCACTGTCTCCGGTTGAAGTTTTTGAAAATATTTCACCAAGAGACGGGGCAGTTTAAAAGTCGGCAACATATTACGACGAAAATGAAGAACGAGGGTGAAAAAGCTAAAGGCTATTTCGGTTACTATGGGAACGGGTGAAGAATTCTATATAGCGGGGAATCAATTGACACCTGGAGGCGATCTACAGTGACGCAGTCATCGAGGAAACCGCCTGTGGGCGAGAAACGAAATTCGAATTCACGGCGCGAAAGGCAAATAACTACGCCTGGGGAATGAAACTCCATCTATAGGCCCGGTTTACTCTCCTTTTTTGGAGCCCGCGGCGATTGAACGAGCTTTGTGAGCTGAAATTTAAGGTTGGTTTTTTTTCATCGTTCATCGTACACGGTAACGAACGTAGGAAACGGCCGTAGGCGTAACGATTATCACTCTGTCTCTTATAATTCCGTCCGCGATACCATGATAATTTATATTGTAAATTTTTAATTTCTTTCATCCATTTTCAAGACATTAAACGAAATATCAAAGCGTAATGAGACTCTTCATAGAAATACACAGCCGAGTGCGTACATTTTCTCGATCTAACGTAATACGTAAAAGTAAGTACGTAAGTACTACGTTTAATTTTACGTTATAACGCGAATGTTCACATTAACTATACACTTACACCTAACCGAATGGTTTCATTCTAAAAAATTATATCGAGTGTCATAGTGTTGATTTTCATTCGTGAAATTACCGACGCTATTGATTACACAAACGATTTAGCATTGGATTAGGTGTTGAAAGTCCAAATGCCGACCGATTTGTACATGAGATGCGACGGAAACGGACTTCCTACCCCAAAACGTATCTACCTTGAAAAGTTTCTCTGTTCGGACTTCGGCTCGACGTACTGGCGTAAAAGTGTACTTTCTGAATACTTAAAACAATAACTGTAAAATGTAAAACTATTTTGAAAGTCTGAAAAGATTATAAAACATCATCATTTATTTCAAGGGACGTCATAAACAACAAAATAATAGAGAAATGGCGGCAAAAATCACCACACGAAGAAACAAACTCAAACAGGTACATCTCAACCGAACACCCACAAAAATTCTCCCAAGTACACGATTGTTCACAGAATTCACAGATAAAGATGATGCAGAATATTAAAAAAGTAATTGGTGCAACCCGTTCAAGGCAATACAAAACAACGGAGGCACTTCGCGTTTTGATTTTTGATTTTTTTTTATCATCAATCTTTTCATTTTTATTTTTTATGGGAAATAATTTGTCAACATTTCTGAATTCTGATGGACTGATTTTTTTTTTCACTTGGAACAATATTCAAAACCGAATGAAAATTAATACATTAATTTTTAGATTACAGAATATTTATTTTTAGCTTCGAAATGAATGATTATACTTAAGTAAATTATTTACACTTTACTTAATATTGATGAATAAGCGCAAAAAACTGTTCTCAAAATTACTACTCAAGTAATACTGTTGAAAAGTAGAATCGGCGCTGTAACTTTGGTTTGGATTTTTTTTTCAGTTGAACAAATGAAAAATAAAGAATTCAACTTTTCATTTCCGTAATACTCTTCACTATTATCGTCATTGTTATTTTTGAATATTTTTATATAATTTTTTATGAAGATAGCCCACTGGTGTTTATAGAAGTCCATATTCCAACGCGAATTGTGATGACGATGACTGAAATCCGTAAATAATTCTTATTTTTTAGGTTTGATTATTTTCTTCAAATACATCGTCGATTGATGATTGTATCATCATTTCGAATAATTTTTTAACGATCGCTCAAGAATATTACAAACGCGAGCGGAAAACTCTCAAATCTTGCGCTTTTGTACAAATTTTAAGCCTATTTAAAAATACGAATACCTAAATAAAAAGATCATATTTTCAGTATAATTATTGCACTTGACAATTACGTAAACGCTCAATAAATTGTCGAGAATGAACAAGAATGATTGAAAAATGCAAATTCGTTTAAAACATCTTCGAGACATTTTTCATCCTATTTTTGAGTTTTATTTCGCGAAATATAACCCTCACTTTGGTTAATTCTCAAAACTCAAAGCGGCGTGCAATGCGTAATCACTCGCAGGCAGCCACGAACGGCCAACGCGACGGACGTGATAATGTTTCGTTAATTATGATTTATTTTCTCGTCTTTGGTTAGTAGTCGTATTTGACGAGTTACTGTAGCGTAAAAATTTTACCTTGCGTACGAGTATCGTCAATATACAAGGTACGCGTCGGCGTTCGATCAAGTTGGCACAATATGTTGTTCCTATTCAATTACAAACTTTTATCAACCAATTAACTAGATACTGGTTTCCTTTCTTGTCAATGAAAATAAAACAGAGAGGTGATTTTCACACGCAAATTAATTATTGTTATCGATTGTGAGATACCGCGAGTCGAATGCAGGCAGGTAATACTTAATAATCACCTACTCGTTGATCTTGTAAAGAAATTTAAATACAAAACAGTAAGTTTACGCGAAACTGCGATATATTCTTTCCTTTATGTACGCTCGGTAATGTTTTTTTATCGGATAAATTTTTAGCCTTAATAGGAAATCGACCAAGGTCGCGGTATGTGTACGTATACAAATGTACTAGTGAACTCAACAGCTGTGTCCCTGATGCGTCATTACGCGCTGATACGGCCGCGACGTCCAAATAAATTGAAATTATCCGCTTCTAATCAATAATTAAATAATTCTTATCGGGTATTGCATTGAATGGCGATGCTAAAAACGGACATTTTCAAATAGCCGAACGAGTGAACGCGACTCATAGGCTCGAGATATCTCAATGCGAATTCAATTACGTATTTAAGAGTATAACGAGGATTGAGGAAACGGGTATGGTATACAATACTCACGCGATGGCATTTGAAATATTCATTCGTTCATTTAGACTTCTAGTAGGTAGGTAGGTAAAGGTAAACAAATTCGGCGTTCGTTTTTGTCCTACTTTGTCTTCTTCCATCTTGAAAATTTGAATGTGAGTGGGTTTTTTTTCTCCATCGATATTACAGGTCTGTTTCACAGTAACATTTTTCAGTTCCATACTGCTTTTCCTATAAAAAAAAAAAAAAAAAAAAAATGCTTCAGCGTTACCGCTCAAGACTAATTGTTCAGTAAGTACCAATGCAATTACGTATGCATTATTCAAGAAAGCAAGAAACGGATACTTTATCAATAACTAAGGACCGTTCGATAAATTGGACATGGTCGATCAAGTACTCATAAATAGGAATTTAATAGGTAATCATTCACTACACCCCTTCGTACGGAATATTCAGCATGGATCAAAGACAACATAGAGGTAGATAAGAAGGTATACAGTAAATACCTATTACTTTGAATGATGGCATCTTTCTGCTGAGGCATTTCGAAGGAAGGGCCTCGTACAAACGACCTCATGGTACCAAATTTCTAGCCAATGAGGATCTAATCAAATCCAATACCTCTGAGTACTTTTCAAATGAATTTGAAATTTATCGCGCCAGGGTGGAAAAAAATTCGGACGAAAGAGGCGCGCGTTAAAATTACCAATACGTAAACTTACGCTTAGTCACCCCTTTCACGCTGACGTCATGAAAGTTGCACGTTACTCTTATGTAGGTCACAATGACTAGAGCGCAGTCTCGTGTTCAGCGTTCTGCCATTCATACTTTTTTGTACGGTCGTTTATCGACGTCTCCCTCGTCGTCCTCTTGATAAAAACGACGCCAAGCCGCGCCGCGTCGCTCTCCGCACGCTGAGACGCAAAAAGTAAATACTAGTTTGCGCCAGTACGACGAAGTGGCAGTATTTTGTTATCAGTTCGAACAGCTGTGTTTCCTTCTGCGCTCTGTTGATTTCTCAAACTATTTCAAGTTAATTTGCAAAAAGATTCTTCTTTTGTCCTGGTTGCAAAAATACTCGTTCATTAGGCCAGTTTTGTACCTGTAACAAAAGCGAAAGAAAAACTTCCAGTAATTCTCGTCCGAAATAACGCGGGTTCGTTTAATACTTTTTTAAATCGTTTAGCGTAAATATTGCTTCCAGTGTAGCTATAGCCTATAGGTACGTGCGTTTGTTGGCTGTTGCTGTTGGCTCGCGTTGTACTCAGCATATTTACGTAGATACCTTTGCTTGTACTACTATCAACTTTTGCGCGTTAATGTACCTATATCTTTAGCTACTCACCTATGGCACCTGGTGGTATCTGAGTACACTTGTACTTTAGTGTTGTTTTTTCTCTCACTTAGTTCTTTATCTACTTATAATCCAGCGTTTTTGTTTTGCCAGCATAAAGTATTTTCGCAATAATTTTTTTGTCAAAAAGAGATTAGATAAGTATACCTATACGCATATTTGCGCATACGTAGGTAGAAAATCCAAAATAAGTTTGTAGCGTGCAATATACCTACAAAAAAATTAAAGTAGGTTGCAAAGTCATTGTGGCTTCTTTCCCAAATCGATAAGTAACAGAAAATGTTCATCGATCAAATTCCAATAATTTTTTTTTGAGCTTATCGAGTACTTACTGCCCTTCTCCACACATACTTATTCATTGTCGAAACATTCAGCAATTATAAAGACTGAAGTTTAATCGGTTACGACCACTTTTGATAATAATCAACTCTATTATGAAATGAAAAAAAAACTTCGTCTTCTCGCGCAATGCGACTTTCTTTTCTCCTTAAATTAAGTATATGTACGATGGCGTTCAAGTGTGATTTTCAAATACTTAGGTGCTGATATTGTGCTTATGACTTATGACATGACAATATTATGGACTGCAGACGATAAAATCGATAATAGTAAACTATCCTTGAAACATCAATTCGTCGGTACATAAATAAATTACGTAAACACACGTCATTGCAGAATTTTACAAAAAAAGAAAACAATACAAACAAAGAAAACCGCGTGTTTTGTAATTAAAAAGCACTTTGGCATATCACATCAGACACCTGCGCTGCTTTCAGCCTTTATCGACTGTGCATATTGTATTTCGCACTCGTAGTCCAACGTAAATGTACTCATAGGTAAGGTAGTATGCTATGCACATGAACTACATACAATCGCATAGGTACATACGCTTATTGTTTCGAAAGAGCAGCGTATTTTATACAAAATTTCAAAGGCTCTGGTGTGATAAGGAGGTTCATTGCACCCCTGGTGAGACTTCGTCAACATCTTTTGGTACCTATCTACCTATTCGATCTACCTTCGTGAAAATATGATTTTAATTTTTAGGGCGCACGAGTGATTTCAAACTTGGCACGTGGGTAGAGATACCAGAGGGTAGGTAGAGTTGCGAATTTTTTTGACTACCACGTAACCTCGAGTATGATCCAGGGTATGACCTAGAATATGTCAAATGATCATGCGATGGTTATGGTTTTGTTGAGGGAAAAAGGTGTTTTTTTTTCTGAATTTTCTTCATTATTTCTAATCTCGAAATTTTTGCTCCGAGAGGGTGGCCGGAGGGGGGAGGGTTAATGTCAAAATCTTCGAAAAAACTGATTGCTCACCTTGAGTCACGTGGCGCAGTATCTCCGGCAACGTTAAGGTTAATACATAACACAGCTGCCAACGATAATGCGGTTAATTGATTTAGGTTCAATTTTTATTGTTTTCGTGTTTTGAACTTTCCTGCCAGTCTCAATAAAACTATCGCATAAAATGAACCGATGAACGCACTACTCGATAAATCGGAGCCAGAAAAGTCGCCCACTCATCGGTTACCTTACCTACGTACATAGGTAATATTATTGCACCTAGTCTACAATCGTATCCATGTGTACGCTGTTGTATAGCCAGCTGTACACATGTTTAGCGTTAGGTACCTACACGAGTATAAATTGGGTATTGAGAACGAGAAATCAGAGAAGCCTTACACTAGATGCGAGATTTTCTTCGAGCTTTTTTTCCCGCACGAGTCCTTGACATTTCTTCGTTCGTACGTCGCACTCAGCAGTACATATCAGTATCTCCCATTTCTGTTTGTATCCGTAATCATATAACTATATTCCTTCTCCAGTTCTCCTTCCACGTTTGTCTCCATCTGAAACATATGAGGATAGCAAAACTTTTAGCACACAATTACACATACCTACCTTCGTATAATAATGTATGTAGTATACAAGACGAATAAGGTGGTGTAGACAGTAAACGGCAAACACGCTCGCAACACGCAATACATCGCAAAATTTGCAGCTAGAATTTCTCTTAAGAAAAGGTCACCGTTGCGCAACGCGTATTCTGAGCTCTTTGTAGGAGCTGTACAAATTAAAAAATTGGTATTTTTACAATTTCTCACGGCTTTACTCAGGCGAGGATGTACAGTGCAAGTTTTTGGGTTCTTTTCGTAAATGGGGATGATTGAAACTACAAGTGTGGAAGCGAAAGTAACAATTCCCATTAGTCAAAAATCATGCAAGTTCATTACGGGCTGGATTAGAAATTTTCAAAAAGTGGTGAGAAGGAACGATTTTGCTAGAAATTGAATACATTACCTCGAAGAGAAAACGTCGCTTTTCTTACCGGGTTCTCGTGGGAGTTTTGTGATGTCACCCGCTATACAAAGGTTGCGTTTCCCCAGTGCCTACCGCAGGGTCTTGATTTTGACTTTTTTTGGAAAGTTGTAAAAGGGAGGGGAAAGTGGTCAGATGACGTCAAAATAACAGGATAAAAATTTCAAATCCCGGACTCAATTTTAACCCCTCCCCCTTCAAATTTTACATCAAACTCAAAGCATAAAATTTTCAAAAAAAATTGTAAAAAAATTTAATTTTTTTCCTGTATTTTTCTGTGCAATCGGTCTGATTATGGCCTCAGGACAGTAGCGTAACCAGGATGAAATTAAGGGGGGGGGGGGCTGAACTAAAAAAAAAATGGGCAAGGAAAAATTTTGAAAAAATTGCAGTTTTAGCGTGAAAAAACATTGAATTTTGAGCTTTTAAGGAACTTTAGGCAAAAAATCACTTCATTTATACTGTCCTACATTGAAAAAAAAATAAATGAAGTTGCCAGGGGGGTCCAGACCCCCTGGACACCCCCTCCCCCTTGAATACACTACTGCCTCAGGAAAATGAAAAAAAAATTCATCGCTTGATTCCGAGACTGTTTGAGAATCTCTTGAGTGGAGAATAAAGTAGGTATTTGAAGATTTTTAGGCGGATATGGAGTGAAAATAAGAGGGATACAGTATTTATGATTCGTAAGAAAAATTTTTTCAGCTTAATCCTGTAATATCTCAAAATTGCCAAATTTTGGCTTTTTCGAATCAATTTTTAGAACGCCTGAAAATAAAATAAGTGAATTTTTTTATCTTTCTGGGACCACAGTACCTAACATCGATGGCAGAGAGGAATTCGAAAATAATTCAAATTTTTTTTACTATTTTTTTGAAAATTTGGAGCGTTGATGTAAAATGGGAGAGAGGAGAGGCAGTGCCGAATTATCCATCAGACATAGTAGGCAATTGTCTAGGGCCTACGAAGCATGAAATTACGTTTCATTCTACTACCAAATATAAAAAAGGAGCTTTTTACATCCTTTTTATACTAAAACTGCAATTTTTCAAAAAATTTCTCAAAATTTTCGCCCTTGTTTCGCTCGGGTCTTACTGTATTGCTCATTTTATTCATCAAAAATTGCCTTCTGGGGCTCCAGCCCTCCAATAATTATGGTTTATTTCCGCCTATGACAAAGGTAGCAATTAAATAAGAACTAAAAAAAAATTTGAAACAAAAAATTGTCCAGGGCCTACGAAAACCTTGTAGTTCGGCACTGGAGAGAGGATTAGCTCAAGAAACTGGACATTTTATGTCACTTGTAATTCTTGAACCAGTTCAATTGGTAGGTAGCTAAGTGCTACACCCGGTACAACGAAAGAATAGACTTCTCCCCTACTCAGTGATAAAGGCGCGTAACCAATGAATGTTGAAATCGACTGATTTTGAGCGCGTTGGTTGGTTCGTTGTCCCTGTTTTGGAAGGGTCGCCGGTAGGGGAGATGTCTATTCTTTCGTTGTACCAACTATAGGTTGTTCTTGAGAAATTAACCATCGGTTTTGAGATGCGAATTCTGGAAAAAAAAATCATGCTGAAATATGGGCGGTAAAAATGGTAATAGACTAATAGTAAAACGTATTAAGACATTTTTGGAACCTATTGCACTATATACCTGGGGTTGGCGAACGCATAACGTACGCTATACGATGAGACTGAAACGTTGGCCAAACAAAAAGTCAAGTCGCCGACCTCTTGCTATTATACGCACCTATAGTTGGACGTTTATTATTAACTTGCAGCGTCTCATCGCGCCGCGACGTCTAGCACGCGCGTCTGCACTATACATGCTAATGCAACTGTGTTGCTATTTTTATACGAAACGCAACATTATAATTAGTCGCATGTACAAGCCCATTACCAAAACACGTGGCTAGATCACACGTGAATATATAGGTAGGTACCTAAACCTCTTACCTATAGCCGCATTTGTCTTGGTACGTATGTACGTTTAGAGATCTGCACCTTATTGATATTGGACCTATATTAGCTAGCTTAGCTACGTAGCCTTTTATTCAATTTCTATAAATAATTTTACAACCGTTCAGAAATTCTCTCATTTTCGTATATGATTGCAGGATCGATCGATCGTTCAAAATGACCACCCCAAATATAACGCCTCAGAAACTCAGCGTGACAGCTTCGCCAGCCATTCCCGAAGCTGTCAATCAACACAATCAGCACGAATCGTTGTACAGAGAGTCGCAAATCGAACCTGGCAAATGTAGCTGGATACGAATATGGCGCTTATGTAGACTACTGTTGCACAGCTACGTTTAAACTTGCAGTTGCAACAAATTGTAATCATTTAATCGTGTCAAGTTTCACCCTTAAATTTTTATTACCTACTACCTACCTATCTACATACGAAGTACAGCTTCCTTCTTAGAATAGAAGCAATACTGTAGACTCCAAAAATCACTACCTATTACCTATTGTATGTATTTTACATAAATGTTACCCTTTTACCATTCATATTACCTACCTACCTATTTCGTTTCAATTCTTTTTTTCTTTTTTCTTTAAATTTCACCAAAGTTATGATACAAAACTAACGTAATGTAAGGTATACCGATTACCCCACCACCCAAAGATGACAATTGCCTCTTTTTATCCTAAGATCAAAGACGTGTAGTGTGAGTAGGCTTACTTATATAGCGGTACCTTTAGACGTTGTTATAGGCATTACGTATTCGTACTCATATACTTAGTATGCTACGTATTTCCTTCTTTCTTCCTTCTTTGTACTGTTACACAGCATTTATCTACATAATTCGATTTTCTTAGCCATTTTTCTCTTCGTTCGACCCAATAGTATAGAAAATACTTCTGTCCTGTGCTACTAGCGTCATAGAACGTTGTTGTGGTGGAGAAGTTCCATCAAGTACATACGTACTTACATACGTAGTGGCTTAACGATTCCGTAATTTTAAATACTTACTTACCAAAGGAGTAAGGAGAAACATGACCCTGTATGAAGACTGTTATTGAATATAAGAAGCACACGTGTCGACTCACGTGGGTTTTTTCTAACGCTGCGCTAGTTCTTTTCTAACCAATTCGATAAATTTACGGAGTTCGACCATATCTCTCCCACCTATATACTCACGTTTCTTTCTTTCTACCACTCCTATAATACTGAAAAATTCGATACAAGATGTTACCATTTTATTTTTGACCGATTGCCTTTTTTTTTTTTTTTTCATCGAAACGTCTACGACACTGTATCTCATATACGTGTACCTCGAACAATATGAAACGATGGTGTACATCTCACATCACCTATTCTATGTATGTAGGTACGTAGAGAGAACACTGCCTGTAAAACATCTTCGTTATTTGTTGACAATTTATAGGTACATTCATGATAATTATGTACCTACCTATATACCTGTATAAAATTGAGAGTGAAATTTTCTAACGATTACCAAATTTCATTATTCCGTGTCTCGCTTTCATTCATATTTGCATATTATAATACGTACGTCTATGTACTACGTACTCATTTATCTACATTTACCATTTACATAGTTCTTCCATTTATTTGTTATACGTATTTTTTTTTTTTTTTTTTTTTT
>FIZT01058584.1:0-13018 GCA_900065295.1 Paracoccus marginatus | reverse complement strand
CAACGTAGCGCTTATGGAGTTAGCGCGGTCTATGTTAATTCTAAATGGTCTAAGATCATTTTACAAAACAAGGTTGCTTTTCAAAAAAACTAAAAAGTTACACGGCAGTCAACTGAACATTGCAGTGTTGATTTATTACGTGAGTAAAATAACTGTGAATTTCTGTCTTTTCCCTTACTACGAAGGCATAAAATTGCCATAAAATTCTTACATTCTTATCAATATAAAATGAAAGTTTTTCTGGTTCGAAATGAATGATGAATAATAAATTCCTTTGATAAATTCTGAATAAAATAATTGAAACACTGTGAAATCTGTCGTATTTTTCGTGTCCTAGTATACTTAATTTGTAAAATTTCATTAAAAATGAATGAAGCAGCTAAAACATGATCCAATTTAGCAAAATTTAACATTATTCTCTGGTTGTCGGAAATTTGTGATTAATGATAACGTTGCGAACCGTGTTTGCGGGAAATGTGATTAATGCTAATTCTGTTTATTTATTTCTGAATTCCGACACATGAAAGTGTAGTGCGTTCGAAAAGAATTAAGGATATCCAAATCATCAAGTACTTCTACGTATGAAACATGTTGCGGTAGTCAAGTTGTAGTCATTCCTTCAATCAGGTGCGTTTTACTTAGATTATGGGCGAAATAAGTTGTGTTTTAATATTGTTAATTTACAGCTCGTTGGAGTAAACGGTAAAAAATTCCACAATGATGCCGTATAGCAGATTTATTCCCAAAACCAATCTGATTTCTGACGAGTACGAAATTTCCAGTGACGTTCTGGGACTCGGTATTAATGGGCAAGTTGTACAATGTGTGGATAAAAAGACTAGAAAAAGGTATGCGTTAAAAGTATTACAAGATAGTATTAAAGCCAGACGTGAAGTTGATATTCATTGGAGAGCAAGCGGATGCAAAAATATTGTCAGTATAATAGACGTTTTTGAAAATGACTATTTGGGTAATAAGTGCTTATTAGTTGTGATGGAATTGATGGAAGGAGGTGAACTATTTCAAAGAATTCAAGATCGACAAGAAGGCGCTTTCACCGAACGAGAAGCTGCCCATATTATGAGAGAAATTTGTACATCGGTGAAATATTTACACGATATGAATATAGCTCATCGGGATTTAAAACCGGAAAATTTATTGTACACTTCGAACGAGCCAAATGCTGTACTGAAACTGACCGATTTCGGTTTCGCCAAGGAAATCAATTCCAAAACCACACTACAAACGCCTTGTTACACACCGTATTACGTAGCTCCCGAAGTACTCGGAACTGAAAAATACGATAAGAGTTGTGATATTTGGTCTTTAGGAGTGATTATGTACATATTATTGTGCGGATTTCCCCCATTTTTTAGTAATCATGGTCAGCCTATTTCGCCCGGCATGAAAAATCGTATAAAAACTGGCCAGTTTGATTTCCCCGATCCAGAATGGAGTAACGTATCGCAAGATGCGAAAACCTTGATCAAAGAAATGCTATGCGTAGACTCTAACAAACGTTTAACAATTGACCAAGTCATGCGAAACCCTTGGATTGCAAAACACACCGAAGTACCTCAGACACCTTTGCACACCGGACGTCTTTTGAAAGAAGGCGAAGAAAATTGGCCCGAAGTGCAAGAAGAAATGACTCGTTCTTTGGCTACGATGAGAGTGGATTACGACCAGCGCCCAATAAAAGCACTCAGTAATTCCAATAATGCTTTACTCAATAAAAGAAAAAAGAAAGCCAATACGCCATATAGTGCCTAATCTCTTTCGCTTTTTATCGTTTACCCGATTACTTGCCATTTTTCATCACGTAGCTGGTAAAATTCGTTATTTTTTTCGAACAATATTTTACAAAATTATCTCCACAATTTTCTAAATTCAATTTTCTAGTATGTTTAAAAGTTCTTTCGTTTCAACGGTTTAAATTTTCGTGTTGTTTTCGCTCTTGCCAACAAATTGCGATGAGTAATGTTAAGAATTTGGTTGCGTATTCATCCAATCCGTCGTTAACATCTTTTATATTGATGTTAATTATTTTACGTGTAAATTACCTTTCATTGTGTTATTTGATATTGAAAATTATAACCAGTATTAACAAAAAATGCGTCGCATTTACTCGTTCGGAACATTTTCATAATTTGTATGTAGATCTCATTTTTTTGCAACGAAACTTAGTATTAATTAAATATCAATGGTTATTTATAAAACTAAGTGAAGACAAAAATGAGTCGACTCTTGTATCACGTCGTGTCATTTATAAAAATACCTAATTAGAGACTGATGTGGCATCAAACCATTTAAATCACAATTTTTCATCACATAAATATAGTATGTATTTTTGAAGTGTAATGATTTACGTAGGTGGGTACTTAAGTTTTAGCTAATTGTATTTTATTCTTAATATGATTTGAGTACCTAAGTGGTGAGCTGTATAGTAATCGAGATGATTTTACTCGTTAACCTCCTAATTACATGTGTTGTAAAAGTTATTCACAAGAATTACAATTTTTAGCTTGACGTTTTAATTCGGTTGCCATGAGGAAAATAACCCAAATTCAGTTTTAGTTTTCCACTAATTCTAAAATTTAATTACTCATATTTTTCTTTAGGTAATAATACCTATCTTGTAAATTGATATCAAATATTTATAATACCTATGTATTTTTGATTAATAATTTTTTGTTTCTTAATCAGGTATATAGAAAATATAAGCTTAATATTTTTATAGAGCTGTTGATCAATCAATAAACTTGTATCAGTAAGTTATATTCATCTTTTTGTACGCTTATAATATTTCATGTCTCGTCTAATCCTTCGTTCAAGGTGACTTTTTGTCGTAAACGAGACAATTCGGCTTACTGTAGTAACCTTTGGAACTTGAAAAAAGCAAAATCTAAAATGTTGTACAATTTTTCTAATAAATTGACAATCGCTTTGGTGAAAGTTCAGTCATTTTTATTTTAAGATTTTTACAAACATTTTAATTCGTTAAGTACACAAGCAGCAGCATTATTAACACGTTTTCGTGTTGAGTAAAATTAGGGAGTTGTGAATTTCACGCATCATTACACAAAACATCGACGGTTTTATTCATTCGATAATGTATTGATATTACACATCATCTATCGAAAATAAATAATTAACTAACCCTGCATAAAAGAGTTAGGCATGAAGGTCGCAAGAAATACGAGTACGTATCCTTGTAAGGTACACTTCTGTTCAAAAAGAACGATTTAATATTGAGTGATGTTTCTACTTAATTGTGAGATAAGATAAATGTAGGTAGTAGGTAAGTACACAACGTACATACGTAATACGTATACAATGTATTACATCATGAATAAATGCTCAATTCGATATTTTTTGAAAAAATCCGCGCCTAATAGGTGGGTACGATTTTTTTTCTTCTATAACATAATATACGTTTTATACAAGTTGAAAAAAAGAAACGTTATCACAATGCAAAAACTTGACCGTATAGCTGCAGACGATCCTTTTGGTTTTGGAACAGCGAAATTTTCTTCAAAGTCAGTTTTCCTCGCACCTGACCCTCGAGCCTCTGATCCTCGATCAACGTTACAAAGATCTGTTTTACAAGTTTGGCATTTGTTTACTTGCGCGTAAAATATAAGTCGTACTTTAGAACAAGCATCATTATTGCTTCCGTCTCTTTCTAGAACGCAATTGCGAGTAACATGCACCGTATTTTCTGAAAAATATAAATAATTAATTTCCCAATTTATCGTTTTATAGTCGCCGACTGATGTAAACAAATTATTCGAGCACGTGAGAATAGAAAATATACCTTTTTTCACATAATATTCCAAAGTTCGGCAAACAAATTCTTGTTTTTGATTGCATTCTTCAAACTTGGTAACTTTGGTAGGATCCCTACAATCTGGATTCAGTTCCGATGTACATACGCCACATTTCAAACTGCTTCCTACGTTGAAAGTGAAATGATTCATTAAATACTTGTTATATTTAGTAAAAAACTAGGTAAAATTAGAAAAACTCACCTGTTGGTACATGAATTAAAAAGTTCAAAACACAAAACAATAGAATTTTATAATCACACATGTTGCGTTTTTTACAAATTAACGGTAATTGTACAAACTAACAATATTTTGAAGGAAGGCGAGAAAAAAACGAGAATTCAAAACATTTTTCGTGACGAACCGATTACAGATAAAAGATTGATTTAAAAAATGGGATTTTCTCTTTATTATTTTGCACTTTTCAGAGATGATAGAAATGACGCCTTTTTATTATTGATACAATAACGCACTAATTGTCGAGACGATGACATCATTTAAGCGGTTGGTTGCCTTGGCATGGAATTATTCTACACAGAGTAGCGCGCGTTATCCTAAAATAAAACTCGGTACGAACAGCAACACAAGTGTATTATGATTTACGTGCTGAACGAAGGAACAAAATAACACGCATTAGGTGCTTCAAACATATTTTAGAAGCGAACCTAAAAAGAGATGCTTCGTTCATGACTCGTATTCGATATAGGAAGGGAAAATAAACGTATAAAGAAGGAAATGTTTGGGTGAATTATCAACAGGTGGGTCTCGTAGTGATGAAAATATGCACCGTGTTACTCTTAAGTGTCGCTTTCAGTTCACATAATTCCCTCATACTCTACCCATACCATTAATGACCTTCATATGTTCTCAAGTGTAATATCACCGAGCCTGGAACTCTAGCTAACAAATCTGTGACCTTATACTTACTTCAACTGCATTAGTCCGTTTAATATGTAGGTACCTATGTAGGTACTGGGTACAGCCAGGTGAGCTTAATCAATAATCACAGAATGTCCAATTGTCCATTGTTCAGTTTTGAAATTTGCATTTCCTTTTCAACGTAAACGTAAGCCACTTAATTCGATTTCATACGTAGTACGTAGGTAATAATGTACTTAGTTGGGCTTTGAAAAATATGTGTATGAATGTTCATCTAATCTTTCAACTGCAGGAGCAGAAATTAATATGATTGAGCTGTATTGTTCAAATAGCAAAATAATAAATAAACGCAGGTCTTATGATATTATGTTGGTTTAGTTCCGCTGGTCAGAGTGGAGGCACCTCTTCTAATCAGAGAATACTAGTCGGTAAGAAGTACATACGTATATTTATATTAAAAATTCATTAACACGGATTAAATTAGGTACAAAAAAAAGTAGGTAAAGTAGAATTATTTAAAAATAACTTTGCGGCCATTTTTTGGACGGATTTCTGATCGTGATAAAACTCTCGAATTTGAAACTTAAATATAAAACGAACTTAATACCCATAATAAGAATTCTACGGTTCCATTGTCAAAAGTACCCAAGTCATTTTCTGAACTCGTTCACTCGTTACATCAACATAAGTTAGGTATATAAAATTTATCGTAACAAAATAGGAAAATAAAATAACTCTACCTTAACATAACGTCCTTACATAGGTAATTAATTAAATTGACGAAAAAAAGCGTTTTGTTTTTTGTTACTTTTTCGTACGTACTTATTTCTTTTATTTTTTTTCTACCACTCAAGTAACATAAGCTGTGATACAGCATCGATTCAAATTATTACTTATGCAGCAGTAAAATGTGAAAAAAATAACGAATACGAAAAATTATATTTACAAATATAAATAAAATACATAACTCGTCGCTTTTTTCTTTAATGCAAACATCCCTTACTCGCAGAGTCACTTATAGACGAGACCGTTTTACAGAATATAAAAAATTAACATGGTTTTAATATTTATATAAAAACTCCCCGATCGTGTCAAGTAGACTTATAAAATATGTATTTTTGTTAAAAATACTATTACTGGACCCATTACTGCCGAGGTAATTTGGAACAATGCTGGTGCCGAGTTACAAAGATCAGTGGTGCAGACGCTACAGTGTTCAATTTTTCCTACCGTGGCCAGTTGACTAACGGAACATGGGTCATTATCGCCGACTCCTTCTTGG
This sequence comes from Paracoccus marginatus, assembly GCA_900065295.1. Taxonomy (NCBI): domain Eukaryota; kingdom Metazoa; phylum Arthropoda; class Insecta; order Hemiptera; family Pseudococcidae; genus Paracoccus; species Paracoccus marginatus. The sequence goes on along the minus strand of FIZT01058584.1, from coordinate 7,030 downwards.
TGACAGCTACGATTTATATGAATTATGCCGTTCTCTGAAATTCAAAAAGAAAGAAATTATTTGTTGTAATTTTTTTCAAGTTTTTAAAAATATATTTTACGTTTGAAGTAAAAGCTCATCATGAAAGAACTGAATAAAATAACGCGTAGGCGTAATTATTCGTACCTAGATGAATAATTGTCCAAGGGTGATTTCATTAATGGTGTAAAGGAAGAAAACATGCGGGCGGTGTAATTAACGAGAGCATAAAACCAATCTAGCTGTTGTGAAGCCTTTCATAGATAAGTGGTTTTTAATTTTTTTTATAACTTTTAATTTTAAATCGTTTCATTGGCTCCTGATATGCCTGCAAGTATGCAATTTTATTAACACCATACCAGCAGCTATAACATTCGTGATTTATCGGAACTTCGAGTGGTAGGAGGAGGAGGAGGTGATCCATTACGTTAACGAATTATAATCGTAGGTAACATTTACTTCGACATTTTCAAAACTGATAGATCAAGGACTACGCTAAATAGATCGCCGAGTGATCTGTACAATCCTGCATTGATTTTTTCCTATAACGTACGTAGGCACAAACAAAACAAATAATCTGAAAAACTGTGAAAGTTTCAGTTCAACCGATGCCCAAGATTATTCGAAAGAATGATCAACCGTGACACGAAACGAATCAGGTCCAAGGTAAATTAAAATAAACTGCATTTACACAGCAACAGCGGCACAAAGGTACCTATAGGCTTACTAGATAAATCGTGTATTCATTCTAGCGAAGAATTAATAACACGGAAGAGTGAAGTTTTACTTTTATTCGCGAACATTATTATACGGTTTCACAGGGATAACTCGTAGTGAAACCGAACTCTTGTGTAAAAAAATCTTTCTGTTTGGATGAAGAGTCGCATTATTTGCTTCGTCGTCACATCGTCAGACTGAAAATTGAAAACATAAGAAATAAAGTCAACTCCACATCAAACAACTACCTATCGTTTGCGTACCAAGATGACGCAATGTCAGGCAAAAAAATTCATGTCACGGTGGTATAATTATCTTGTTAACTGAAACCGAAACGCACGAGGAAAAAATTCTCAAGTTGTGCGTAAAAAACATACCAACATGTTGCGAGTTTGATGCGTAATTAAATTCATTTACCTACTTACATAATATTTTTTAATGTGTACCCAATTGTACAAACAACACGAAAAAAAACGCACCTTGGTTCCTGGATGTTTTCCGAGCTTTCGTTTCAAAGAATAAGTATAATGACGAGTAGGTAAGTAAGTACACATCAACAATACTGTATATAAGCTTACTTAGTCACTGGATAATTATATTATGTGCCTAATAAGAAATTTCATTTTATTTTGTATTTTCAATTTCATGACAGAAGCCACCCACTTCCTAGATCGGAAAAAGTAACTGTGCGGCGAAAACAGACCTACATTTTGTACCGGATTCACGATTTGTGGTAAGTAAATAAACTTTCGTTAATGCGGTTCCAAATGATTTAAGATGCGCATGGCATATAGGTACCTTTAAATTGGTTAGCATTGGAAATATTTTTGCGGCGAAGAGAATACTGCCGAAAAATGTTATGAGAAAACCGTGCAAAGACTTGAAATGAAGTGTAGACCAGGAGGTAGGTGGAAGACAAGACACGCATGGCGCAACATCGTTTTACTTTACGTTTATTGTTATGTTTAAAAAACGGATCTGTTTTCAAAATCGAGATCAATCATGTTTCTAAAAGTAATTAATATCATTCTAAATCGACAATCATGGAACGTTGATACCTATCAAGCAATAGGTGTGTAGCAGTGGAAATAAAGCACGACTGACGTGAGCTATACTAGTACCACGTGTGAAATTAACATAATTTATAATAGGATCAGTACTTTTCGAGGTGAATGATGTCGCATATGTTTACCAAAATGTTCGATACCTAAACCAAGGTAATATACCTGTATGCTAAAAGTTCTACATGTACCTACTCCAAACACCATTAACTTGTTCGACATCGACATTAATGACTGAAAATACGAGTGTATACGACCAAATCCTGGTGAGAGTGTAAGCCCGCGAAAATCACAATGTTAAATTTAAACTGTTGGATCACACACGTTTAATAATTTCGTATTACGAAATGTACGAATTCCTTTCAACGCCTTCACACAAAGTGTGAAAAATGTAAGTAATCGTGCATATAAATATGACACTCGTGTACCTACTTACTTTATGATACGAAGAGAAAATTTCATGCTTAAAATTCCATGCTACGTACTTATGTATATGCGTAATTTGTAATACTTGAACCGTCATCTTTGGGTAGCCTCGTGGGTCGTGGGGTTGAATCCGAACTCATCGGGCGTTGTAAGCCCAAAGATGGCGGCCCAGCATACCCAGTACATATAATACTTATAATGTAGAGCCCTAATATTTTAACAAGACAACAAACGTACTTATTAGTTAAGTATTATTTATTTTCTTGAAATTCGAACAATATTCTACGTTATAGAAGGTAGGGTAACAAATGCGATAGACAAAGGTACCCAATAGTCCTGATTATTATAATGTCACTAACGACGAGCATATCAATTTTTTCAATTCGACAATGTAAAATACCTAGTTGATTAGTTGTATTTTCATTGAGCGATATTTCCATTGATTTGCATGAAAAATGGGGAAAAAATTAAAGAGCAACTGTTTTCCTCATCATGTCCTTGGTAGCATCCTGCATTTAGTTCTGCATGCATCGCGTCGCTTAACAGTTTCATATCATTAATTATTTTTCTACCAGTGTACGCGTACCTGGTAACTACCTATTTTTTAAAATATTTTTTAGAGGAAACGTACGTTTGTGGTTGTAGACTAGGTACAGGTGAGGTGTATAACTTTTGTTTGTTTACAATTACGTACCTATCTACAAAAAATCTAAACTACATAGACCAAAGCATACGCTAACTGATTCTATACCTACATCTGTTTTGTTTACATCGTTGAATTGAAGAAACTTACGTACCTACTTAATTCATTATTTGTTTTCTTTTTCTGAAGAAAACGAAGTGTACACAATACACAATACACAAGTAAAATTAATCAAGCATAAACACCTATCGCTTGACTAGTTCTCATAGAATCGAGAATACCCAACAATATAGTCTGGGTAAGTAAAGTACTAGGTACACGTAGATTGTATAGGTATATCTACCATGTCAATGTTACAACGTGTGTACGAAATCCTGCGATCTGCGATTCAACTCGTGAAATGTTTTGATTTTGCATTGATTGATTTCAAGGGCAAGGAAGTTGCAATGATACGCATCCGACAATGCAAACTTGACGCTAAAACGCGAGACCAATTAATATCACAACCAACTAATTAGCGTACGATTTGAATTCGACGAAATAGTGAAAAAATATCGAATCAGCAGAAAACGCGCGGCGACGAAAACTTCGTGAATCATCGGTGCCTTTTTTCATTTGGTAGACCGGATACGGCGCATTTATTCCTATTTTTAATGTGAACATAATCCGCACTAATTAAGTATTTTGATGATTTGTCCCCGCGTGTCTGCGGCGTTTGAAATTATCAACTTTTACATTCTTACAGTTTAGCGCTGGACGGACCACCAGTTTAATAAAAAACAATTTAGAATTACTCGGAATACGAAACGACGTTAATTGAATCCTTTGTTATAAAATGCCTGCTTATGTCTTCGTGTACCCTTAACGACTTTTGAATGGTTAATTAATTTATGGGTCATCATCGCGTGCTCCGGAAGATGTAGGTGGTGTCATCGAGTAATTACGCTCCAAGTGGCCTTTTTAGTCACCAATATCAAATACATACCGGGTGTCCGGTTGATTCTGTCCCCCCAATGGCATTTTTGATGAAAACATCGTAGGTTGGCAACATTGCGGCTATCTGTTTACATTGGTCAGAACTGCCAACCTACGAAGTTTTCATTAAAAATGTCATTGGGGGAGGAGGCAGAATCAACCGGACACCCGGTATGTACTTATTATAATAGGTACCTCATTATCAGTATGATTGATACATATTTCCTGTCAAATCGTGAGCAAAATAGGTTATTTTTGAAAAATTTTGTTGGCCCCGCGCGTGCACTTTCACACAACAACAGCGTCGAAAATGAATGTACGCATCCGAAAGATGTAAGCAGTCCCTCGATTAAAACAAATAGGCCGACAAAACAACGTGAATGCAAAAATTATCACCTCCTCTAATCATGAAAATCTCTCGTCAAACGCACAAACAATCAATTCCGCTAAATTATAAAATACGTAGGTATATAAGTAGGTAAAACTCTTTCATGTTGCGATAAACACTGCTACAGCACGTAAGTGTGAATGGATTTTCATTATGACATATAAAACAAAAAATAAGTACCGTGCGTACCTCCACCTATCTATGTTTTTTTCTCATGCCAAATTGAACAAGGTTAAGCTGATAGGTTTAGGTACATAATATACTCACGCTGCTGAGTCATTACCAAAGCATGAACTTGAAACGTAGAAAAATTTGAATCATGTATAAAAGAGCGGATAATTATGGATATTCTTTTTCATGGTAAATATTATAGGTACCTACGCGTTGTTTCATTTTTACCAATGGAAAAATCCAACAAAATACAAATGAATTGAACCACTTACCGCCACGGTATTTGACTTTTTTGCAAACGTATCTGATGTTGCTGTTTGCACCGTAGTATCCAGTGGAATAACATTCTTCGTGCCTTAAGGAATCGGTATGATTGAAAGGGTCTCCACAAGTTCTATCTCCTTGCGAGCTGCAGAACCAACATTTGAGACCGTATCCTGAAAATGTTATAGTTGAATAATTTTTCTTCATTTGATCATGCACAGAGGGGGCGTGATTCTTTCATGGTGGAAACTGGAAATCCAGTCCGCAATCGTGCGATGCATTCACAAATCGAGAATCCAATTTCGAGGACTGCATTTGTAATAATTAATAGGTACTTATCCAGAAATAGAGAATCGGATTTTTCATTACTTCTACGAATTTTTTTGGTGATTCAAATTTCACCATCTTTGTTTGATCATCAGTTCATCAAAATTAGACATATTTATAGTTAGGTGTATTGCAAAAATTTCAACAAATCTGGCATTTTTAATTGCAATAAAATATCAGAGTAGGGTAAATAGGAAAAAATTGTTTTGAATTTATCTTTGTAGAGAAAAACTTTTTTAAAACATTCATTAACCTAGGTACCACTCACGTACATTGGTGAACAATACCTCAAAATTTATGAAATTAGCAGCGTCCTTTATCCACAAAAAAAATCGTCAATTTCAATACAAATTATAACGAAGGCATATTTCGAACAATTTTTCAACAAGAATGAATTGAAAAAACCAAAAAAATGAGAAATTATGAAACTAACGTGAGTGAAAAATTACAATACCAAAAGCAATAGGTATGTGCTCGAATAACAAACATTCAAGTTATCAATTCGTTTTAATTGTTTTTCGTTATTTTAGAAAAGTATATTGATCTAAGTACACATACGCCTACGTATAACAGTTCAAACTAAAAAAGTGAAACCCTAAAAAATTAGAATGAAAAACGTTGCAAATTCCAATACGTAGTCATACGTGAAATTTTTAAAAACAAAATCGAAAACTGGTTGTTTTTTGCTCCGACTTCGAATCAATTAGGTAATCGAGATGAAGATGATTTTTTTTTTTCATTTCTCAGCAAAAAAATTCTTCATCAAAAATGTACGAATCAAAATAAATACCTATTATATAGATAGGTACGCAATAAACATTCTGAACACAAACAAAATCATCAATCTCACCTGTTTGTAAGCTGGAAAACATGACGGCGGCGAACAACGCGAAAACCATATAATTATACATTTTATTCATTTTTAAAAAATCCTTAAATAAAACACTAAAACAAACGAAGCGAACAATACACGACGAGCGCGAACCAATGCGATAATTCAAATTTGGCGACAACAATAAATGCAAGTCGACGACAGGCTCTGTTTCATCACACTTGAAAACTGCATCGATGTATTCAACTGGTCTGAGAAGCAGGATCGAATCGCTCTCCTAGCCGCATCAACATCGCCCCCACTTTGTCTCTTTTTTCTTTCCCGATGAAAATACTAGGTATACTCTAATTAGAATCCGCGTGAAAAATCATCTCCGTTATTTATGTGACTCATCCGTGTCAATTCTAGCCAAGTCAAAAAAAGAAACAGGGTCAAGACAATAAAATTTTTAATTTTTTTCGGGTTAAATCTGATGAAAAGTACCTTTAAGTATTCGAAGAGAAATCTGTCCGGTGAGTTGGCATAAAATTACATTTTTCCGGTTTAATTTCGCGCTTCATTTTTTAATTTGTGCGCGATGAGACACGTGCAAATTGTACTATGTATATCTATTTACCTATTATACCTACGTTATGCGCGCTTTATATGCGAAATTTAATTTTAAATGATTGAATCGATTGATACCTGGCAGTTTTAATTCACCTAAACCTATACGCAATGGTGGGTGATGGGAGATGGCCGTGATTTAAAAGGAACAGGCAGCAAAGGAAGAAAATTGAATTAAAATATCATTATTGTGCATTTCATCATGAGACTCCTCTTTTTAGTGGACTACCTTTTCTAGAAAAAAAAGTCCACTAATGCAATCGGTATGGGTACATATTTTTTATTTTTAAATTTTTTCCCCATTTTTTGGTGGCGCGATAACTCGAGTAAAATTTGACCGATTGCATTGAAATTTTTACAGTGGCTTCTACATGACTCGGTGTACAGGTGTATAGTTTTTGGTTGAATTTGGTACCATAGAAGCCGAGATATTGAAGATTGAAAAATCATGAAAAATATCAAAAACTGTTTTCCGCAAATACTGGTTTAACTATGCGTTCTAGAGAAAATCTGATCATTCAATGCTGAAAGAAAATTTAATTTTCTGCAACTTTGGTTCTATACATTTTTTTCGTAAGATGCATAGTTTGGCTGTAAAATCA
>FIZT01058583.1:0-21391 GCA_900065295.1 Paracoccus marginatus | reverse complement strand
AAACAAACAAACCATGACGATCGCAATAGCGGATTTCCGTTTACACGGAAGTCCGCTAAAAACCCTGACGATTGCAATAGCGGATTTCCGTTTACACGGAAGTCCGCTAAAAACCCTGACGATCGCAATAGCGGATTTCCGTTTACACGGAAGTCTGCTAAAAAATGGATCCCTCCCAAATCAGTTTTTTCCTCGAAAAATCGGATTCTTCCCAAAACAAATAATTATTAGATTCCCCCTTGAATAAAATTCTTTATCCCCCCCCCCCCAAAAAAAAAAGTTTGGATAATCGAAAATTGTTAGAAGAAAATCAATTTTGACGATTTTTTCCTAAAATTACAATGTAAGAGGAATCTCTCAAAAAGTATGATTTCTAACGATTTTTTTGCCTAAAAAATTTCATTTTTCTCCCACCCCTCCTGTAGACTTTCTCCAAAAAAACTGATTGGTTCCAAATTTTTTTTTTTCATGTGGAATTTTTCCTTCTATTGAAATCGATTTTTTTTTTCTTGAAGAAAATTGAAAAACAGTTGGAACTGTGTCAACATGGAAGGTGCTCGATCGTTGCATGACGTATTCATAACAGATGGCATATCAAATTATAACGGTGGTTGGGAATGCTAGTGATTTTCGTCGTTTTCACTGCGAGTTTTAGTTTTCAATTTTTTTCACATTTTTCAAAAATGTACAGTCTGTTGATGGGTTGGTAAAATTAAAAAAAAAAAAAAAAAGGTGGTCAAATTATAATTTTAAAGCTTAAAATTGAAAAAAATATCCCTTTACAAAAACTAACGCTTTTTATCAAAAAAATTGAAGTCTATTTACAAATTTTTCAATTATTTAAAAATTAAAATTTTTGAAATTTTTGTGGACATTGAAAAATTTTTCAAAAAATTTATCCAGCTAGTGGGAGGGAGGAAATGATGATTTTAGAATATTTTCGTCACTTTTGCCATGCGGTATGAGTGTTTGGGCAAAACGACTGTCGCGTACGCCGTTAAAGGTGAAATTAATATACCTATTCAAGATAGATATTCCTACATTGTAGCGGTGTATGCAATTATCGCCTTCTTACGTACGTGATATCACATACTTACTTTGTTATTTTACGGTGTTTAAAACGGAAATTGATAGGTATTTTTGGAACTCGTAAAAATTATTTCGAACAAAATTACTACATATTTCAAGCAGTCATTAATACACTTCTTTTTTGGGCTCAGACCGAGTTGCTGATGTTACAAGTGACCAAAGGAGACACTGTTCTGACCGGCAGTCACATGTTTTCCATGAAAAAAGGATTCTTATTAACCGTGAGTTGATCTTGATTGATTTTGTGTCTAACGTTTGTGGGTTAAATCCTTAAATCTCAGCGATGCTACAATTTTTATGTTCGATTACAGATCTTAAGCACGGTCATATCGTACGAGGTTCTACTTTTGCAAATGCGAGATTTTTCTCATGCTAATTTACCAGGTGGGCGTATACGTACCTTGAATTGATCAATTTCATACTCCATGCCCACTCCATGGCTATTCCTGCCTTATCCGGGAGTTGAATTTCTAATCCATTTGACGTGGTCGTCGACTACGTAAGTGATTTGGGAAGGGAAAAAATTGTCAGTGCCATTTTTAATTTTATGTACCTGCCTATACTATCCTTTGAAAATTCTTAATCACCTGTAATTCTTTTCCACTCTCGACCAGTGTGACTTTCTCGAAGGTATAGTTGGAAGCGCATTTTAAAATGATTTTATTATTTTCAGGCCATTTGAAAAACGTGGCGTATAAAAACTGATCCTGTTCCGTGGAATTCTTCGTCGTATACCTGCGCCAAAAAATCGTCCAAAATTATCAGCGATCTACCTCCAAAAACAATACTTGGGGATCGGAGGATTTTCACTCAAAGGACACTCACCATACACCCGGAGTCAAGGTATCGTTTTGGCACGTCGCCCAGGGTCTCGTTTCAAAGATGGCTTCTCCATTCATCGATAGCCATTCGCCAATGTCTAATAATCGTTCTTGAAAAATTGGCAATATTTTCCCTTCGCTGGTAGGCCCCACGTTTAGGAGTAAATTCCCTATGGGGAAAAATCCAGTTCAAAAGAAGATTCGATTGGGGAACATTTCATTTGGTTCTTACGTACCTCCGCAGCTGACGGTGATCACTAACTGCTGGATTAACTCTCGAGACGTCTTGTAGTCCTCGATGTTGGCATTTTTCCTGTATCCCCATGAGTAGCTGTCGATTGTCATGGCGTTTTCCCATTTCCGCTGTTGTAATTTTTCTGAAATTGGTACAAAATAGGTTAGTAGTGTAGCAGGGGAGAGGAACCCTGTCAGTGAGGGGGGAGGGGGTCTTCGAACCTGGATTATATCGATCTTGGCACGTTAAGAAGCCTCCGTGCTTGCAAAGTGTGTTCGATCCCCACCGATCGTTCACCACCACCGTGTCCTTTACCGGACTCTTGTTGTACAACCAGCTGAGAAATTCTTTGGCTTTCCAGTAGTCGTCTGAAGCTTCCCATTCTCCGTCTGACCAGATTATTTCCGGTTTATAAGTGTGAACCTGACTCGAAATACGGTAATACGATTATATAAATGTTTTTTTTGTTAAGAGGGAGGGGGTCAGTGGTTAAGTGGTTACCAATTCGTATAACTCTGGTCCAGTTTTGAAGTCAACGAATCTACTGGTCGTGAAATTATTTCCTTTATCCTCCAAGTACAGTAAGTTGAACCATTCGTACAGGGAGTGATACAATCCGAATCTCAATTTGGTTTGATTCCTAATGGCCGTGGCTAATTCACCTGGAATCATCAAATGGTCAATAAATATCACATGGAAGCTTCAAATAATGGAAGCTTCAAATAATCGAGAAAACCTAGAAAAACTACCGATGATATCTCGATGAGGTCCAACGTCGACAGAATTCCAACTAAAGGCGTATTTCGATGGCCACAACGTATATCCTTCGTGATGTTTACTGGTCAGCACCACATATCTGTTGGAAAAGACGCCTACATACAGTCTCCACACACCATTTGGGATTAATTCAAGCCTACCTAGCGCCCGATTTCTGGAACAACATAGCCCATTCGCTGGCATTGAACAGCTCAGCGGTGAAATCGCGACCGAAATCTTGATAACTGAAGTTCGGTTTGAAATTATTCTTCATAAACTGCACAGCACCGGTCGAGTTATGTCCTGAACAAGGTCGTCGGTCACTTTCCATAATTATATCAACCCCCTTAGATGGCTACATAGGATGATATCCTAAAACATATCCAGTGCTTAAACCAGTGCTTAGCGAATGAAAGCATTGCTCTCATTGGCTGAGCAAACGTTAAGCATCCAAAATCGGGTGCTTAACGACGTTAAGCAATGCTTACGTTTTTTTAGGATATCAGCCATAGTGCCGTACGTACCTTTCCAATTGAACCAGAACCATTCTCCAACCGCAGGCACCGAGTATACGCCCCAATGAATGAATATTCCGAACTTGTCGCGATCGTACCATTCGGGCAAAGGCCTAGAGTCCAGACTGTCCCACGTTGGCTCGTATTGGCACCGGTCTTGGGCAGTGCAAGCCTCCGGCTGGTCTTGAAACGCGATCGAGTTGGAAATCAGGCATAACGCGAGAACGTGCGGTAACATTTCGCGAGAAAATTGATAGATTATACGAATTGTGGACGGCTGAGAGTTCGAGAACGAATGTACCTACGCGTCAGTGTCTCATAAACGACTGAAATTTGTCCCGAAACTTCCTTATTATCATATAAGATTATCAATAGCATAGCGTAGTGTAGCTGCGTTACATTAATTCTAATTATGAAAACATCTCGATGTATATAATGAGGATGAAAGCATTTATCGACGTAATCGAATGAAGTTGTACCTACGTTTTGATAATATTCATCAACTATAAAAATAAGTTTATTAATTGGCTCGTGATTTTTTCCCCCTTAGATACGACCAATTAAGTAATTTGCGAGTAAAAACATTACATAGTGTGAGGCAAATTTGTTTACCTACGTATTATCTAGAGATAGACTGGAGGGAGGGCTCCTCGAAGTACCAACGTATTTAATGAACTATTCAATTCGATGGTATTGTTAGGCGACTTGAAACGATTCAATTTTGACTGCAGCTTCGTTCGTTAATTATTCATTTTATTTCACATTCGAGGCTAATTTAATTTATTTATGAATTTGTCATCTTCAAGTTGTTGTTTGTATTTTTGAAAAAATAAAGCTGTTCGAGCTCAGTTGATGGGTATCTACCTAGACCTACAAAGATAAAACCAACACCCGACCAAAGCAATATGAAACTTTGTCCTTTTCCTTATCAGTTGACAACAAACGCTACGTGATACCTGAAGTGCTTATTCGAGCGTTAATTAATTTGAAAAAAAAAAACTTACTTATTCGACAAATCGCATCAAATCCATTTGAAACGAGAAAAGAATTCTACTGAACTATAAGACTATATATTATTTAAATCTCCATCGAAGGAGAACTAACTAATTACAAATGCAAATGGAATGATAAAACACAAGACAAGGTTTCGCAGAAACATGAGCACTCTTTTACAGTTCAGCAGACGCGGATTAGTGCCCTATCGCGGATAAATTCTGCACGAAGCATTTTTAGTGTTTGAAATGAAAAATTTTAGGCACCAATGGGCAATTACCAATTATTTTAAGCGATGTGTGAGCTTTTATAACGCTAACCTGTAAGTACATTCGTGTAACCAACGTTTTGTGGACAAATCACGTCGAATTTTCGTTTTATAATTTTTCAAGGTTTTCGACGACGACGACTACCTACCTACGATACGGTGGAACAGTTTTACTCTTAGGTTTCGGACAGTTTGGTAGATATGTTTAAATTGAAATGTTATTATGAATTCTCGAATCGCCATAGATACCAAGTGTTTAATGAAATGAAAACAGATTCGATCTAGTACGAGTAGAATGAGGTGAATGGTCGGCGAGAAAGTGTCTATCGGATTTCGAGGTCGAATTTGATTACATGCTACCTAAAGTAAGACTGATAATGATAATGAATTTGAGATAAGGCGTGAAGAACTGTCTATATAAATTGCCTATCCTGAAATTTTAAGACACATACGTTAAAATGTTTAGATTTTAGAATTTTTAAAATTAATTTCGATGTAATTTTATAAGACGAACGAAAAAAGTCTTTTGAAGAAGTAGCGTATTTTCAAAATTAAAGGAACTACGATGATTTCTATGTATTTGATACCGGTTCTGTGATTCTCAGCTCATTGCTAGGATTTTTTTTCAAATAAAGAAAATGAAAAAAGTTATTGAACGCTGAAAATACGCCATTCTCTATCGGTTTTATTTTTCTGAAAACCAGTTCAATTACTCCCAACCAGTTATTATTCACTGTTGAAAAATTCAGAATATATGAGGTAATGATGAAAGGACCATTGAACTAGTTTTCGAAGTCGATATTGAAATTATCTGGTCAATGATGATTTTTCTAATGTCTAGAAACCAGTTTTTTGAAATTTTGGGTGTTTGGAAAATCACAAGTAACTGGTTGAGAAATCTGTGAAACCGGTTTCCAAAATATATGCTCGGGAAATTTTCTCATGAATTCCAAATGAAGGTTGCAAAGACCAAAAAAGCTTATTATTCGTGTTTCAACTTTCAACGAATATTTTTGAAACCGGTTCAGTGCTTCCGAACCCGTTTCCAGCGGTTCGTTAAAATTCAAAGTATAAGTTTAGAATTACACCAAAGAAAGATAGAAATAAATAAGCAACTTTTCAAATCCTGAAATGTACCTATTTTTCAAATTTTTTTCTCGTCAAAATTTCTGAAAAGCCATTTAGGAATCACCAAACTGGTTCCTGCATTGTTTAAATCAGTTTGTGAATGCTAAAAAATCGGAATAACATCTAGGTAAATTTTTTAATGCATTTGGAATAATTCTTAAATTTTTTGAAACCGGTCAATGATTCATTGATTCTCAATCGGTTGCCTTCTTTTAATTTTTCTCAAAATTAATGAATTGTGTTTCAATTAATATTTTTAGAACCGGTTCACAGATTTAAAAACGGTTTCTCGCTATTCTTCAACATTCAAGAGTTGAAAATTGAATCTAAAAATTGAAAAAAAAAACAATTTTTCATGTTTTGAAAATTTTCTTTTCTTTTCTTTTTCAGTAAACCGGTTAGGAACCCCTGAACTGGCTTTCGCCTTGCGCAAATCATTTCAAAAATCTGAATAACATTTGCGCATCAGTGATAATGCACTTGGAATTATTTTTATATATTTTTGAAACCAGTTCAGTGATTCCTAACTAATTGCCTATTACACTTTGAACGTTCTTCGTGTTATTATCACTGGAAACCAGTTCAAAAATTTTGAATATCGGTTCTAAAGACCAAAAAATTGATAAATCGTGTCTCAGTCAATATTTCTCAAACTAGTTCGGTGATTTACAACCGGTTTTTGGCAATTCTTTGAAATTAAAGGTACAAAAATTGAATCGAGAAACAAAAATAACCAGGTCGTCATACTCCAAGGCTCGTGTTCATAATTTTCTCTCGTTTTCACTTTGGAGGAACCACTTACGAATCACTAAACCGGTTTCATCATTTTTCAAATTGACAAAAAATATGCATGAAAATCGAAATAAAATTCTTACAGTTTTGAAAATGCATTTGGAATCATTGTTTGATATCACTGAACCGGTTTCCATAATATCATCAAACAATGACAACCAATTTGGGTAATTGCTCGTCATCGCCCAATTTTCTCAATTCAATTTTAAATCATTTCTAACGGTTTTCAAACCGGTTTTTTGTATTTCTTCAATTTTCAAATTATTTTTTCGCAAGTGAAGAAGCACTGAACCGTTTCAAAAATTGGGTAAATTATTAGAACCACTATCAAAATATACATTGTATAACCTCGTATTCAAACAATTACCATTTATTCAGTTCAATTTTTTCGAATAAAAACACTTTTTGGGCAACAGTTATATTAAAAAAGAAAAATTAAATCATACAAAATAGATTACAACTGCAATAGTCAACCGGATATTTATGCATACGATTCGAGAAAAACCATTTCGAATTAAAAAGGTAATCGCCATACACAACTCAATCGTATATTCACGTATAATAATTCTACCTTTATAATAACTATAAACTAGAAAATACTAACGAAAAAATTAAACGTATAAAATACTTTAAATTGGCCAAACCAAAACAAACAAAATTATATACGATGGAACAAGACTATGAAAAAGTTCAAATGATTACACTACTCTGTACAAGCTTAGAAAAAGAATCTGGAAACGTTTCCAAAATTGGAATGCAGTTGGGATTAAAACAATAATAAACATCGTAACAAGATAACATGATTTTTTTTTAAATCACAAAATTCACATTTTAGATGATATTTTTTTCTTTTAAATTAATAATAAATATAAATTAAGCGTTACTTTTATCTTATAGCGTAATGAAAAAGCTTAACGAAAAATTAAGAATACAAACTTTTACTTTAGTTTTAAATTGATACGTGAAAAAAAAGAGAAAAGAAAAAATGATTAAACACATAAATTAGGTAGTAATCGTTTTCAACACGGTGGAAAAAATTGATTTTTTTTTTACTTCGTTAAAAGAAGGAAATACAGTACTTCAAACTGGAAACAAATTAAAAATAGGGCTAAAAAGTACCATTATCTCATTGAAATTTTTCTACATACATAATAACAATCATTATCACAAAAATTAGACATTATACGTATAAGGAGAGTGTACTTTTCGAATGAGAATTTCAACCGAGGCGAAAATAATAGAGATAGAGAGGACAAACCGAAGGAATACGAATTGCCCGTGCCCCACTTAACATCGTCCAACCAAGTTCACCATTAGCTCGATCCAACCTCAGGATTTCTGTTCGGTCCATCCAGCTAGGCTTTTTAATTTCGTCACACCGTCGTATATGGTCGACTTGGTGGTGGAAATATAACGTTGGATGGTCGGATCGGTGGTCACGTAGGTGTAGAATTTTTGCGAATGAGCCGATACGAATTTGGCGGTGGTGATTACTGTGTTATTCACAGTGGTCTCGGCTTGTTTCAACGCCACCTCAACCTTGACCGTCGTGTCTTCGCTGAGGACTCGAGTCAAAGCTGAATGGAATACGGGCGACGCCTGAGCCTTCAGCGATCTGTACCGCGGCTCGTCGTAGAATGACAGAATGTACAAGCCGACAAGGGTGGCAAGAACGAGTAACAGCGTAAGTTTGAAGATGGAAGAAATCACACCCACGACTGCAACAAAACAACAAAACAAAGGGTAAAATATCAATAGAAGTTGATGACTACATTTTTTCAGCTGAAATCGATTCCTTTTTTCCAAAAATACGAACCAGTTCCGACGAATCCTTTGCTGGGTTTTTTCTGTTTACGATCTTTCTGTTTAGTTTGTGAGGTAATACCGCCATTTTGAGCTTTTTTGTCGTTTTTCTTCTTCTTTGATTCTTGTTCTGTAATTAGAAATCAAATACAATTATGTTTCGTTCGTCAAAAGCTCAAAAAATTCTTTACAATTCGATTCATACCTGTTTCTTTTTGTTTCTTTTTCTTGTCATTATCTGACTGCGAGGAGAAAGCTTTCAGCGCGCTTTTGGCAGCTTGCTGGCACTGACTTTCATTCTGGCATGGGCCTAATAATTCGGAGAATTTTTGTGCCAGCGGGTTATTGCTTACATCTAAATGCTTAAGGCTTTTCAAATTTCCAAGCGTAGCCGGTAACGTGGCTAATTGATTTTTACTCAAATTAAGGTGTTTCAAATTGGTCAAGTTGCCAATAGCGTCGGGTAATCCTTTGATTTGATTTTTACTTAGGTCTATTCTTTGTAGATGCGTTAGCGTGCCTAGTCCTTTCTGAAATACGCAATGATACAAGGTTAAATTCGGTTGAAATTAGGTTCGAGGGTGTTGGCGAAAGTGATTCGGGAATTATTTTACCGGAATTGAGACGATTTTGTTATTTGACAGGTTCAACGAAGTGGCGTGTTTTAAACTGGCCTGCAAAAGAGAAAAATATAAATATATTAGCAGATAGAATAAGAACAGCTTCGAACAGGCGCTTGGAACAGATGGAAACTGGCGTTTCGTTTAAAGTGTGGTTTTCTCCAGTCGTGCTTCTACTTGACGTGAATACTGCATGAGACGAAAATAATAAGTGTCGAAAGAATAATCGATAAAATGGGTAAAAACTTACTATCTCTTTTAAAGGTATTTCTTTGAGTCCACACGAGCTCAGGTTCAGTTCACCGTTCTTTATTTTATCTTTCAAATTGGCAACCATTTTTAATACTTTCAACTACGATTATTAAATACTAACACGAACCGAATTAATTCTATCTAAGCGAAATTAACGGTTAATCTTAGCGAAATTATACCGACAAGATATTCACACACTAGATAAACACAAAAATCTAAATCTGAAACGTAGCGATTTACCGATTCGAATTCGATGTGATTTTTGAAATTAGATGTTCGACTAACATCGACGCGTGTATTTCAATTGAATTATTCCAAATTAACAAATAATTTTCAACCGAATGTATATCTCGTAAAAGATCATTAAATCCGCCTGTAACTTTAATTATACCCGGAAAATAACTTTAATTACGACGTTAGTAATTTTTTGCAAGTCGAAATTTCGATTTTGACAATCGAACGGATAAAACGCAGCTGAAATTTATTATCGGAGGGGCGAACAGGGATAACCAGTGGGTAAAAAAGTGCCAACCAATAACACGTTTCGATTTCGGACAGTGTTCGTGTCAACAACGTGTCTCGTAAACAAAACTTGGCACGCTGATTGGCTGAAATTTTTCATGATCGGAGATAATTTTACAACAACACGAAACATTGAATGGACGGTGTTTTAGTGTATTTGTTCAGTAAATACGTGGATTACGATGTTCCGGCAACTTCGTTGAATCAGTTGAATCTGTTCATCTTTTTATCGTTTTATTCAAGTTCAAAATCAAATAATCCGAAGTTAAAATAATATGTTTTTGGACTATGAGAATCGAGTGCCGAAATGAAATTGGTGACGGTTTTTATTTATACGTACTTCAATTTTCAGTAATACGCTGTTTCAGGCTTTTATCGTGAAACAAAAATTGAAACGCAGACGTTTCTTTCGTTATATTTTATTGAGTAGACTGACAATGTTTCGTAGGTAATTAGTAGCTGAGAATTTATTTCAATTGTTAAAGTTATAGCTAAAATACTGATCAGTGATCAGAAGTTGCCACTTTTATTTTTTTCATTCAAACAAGTACTAAGCACGGTGTAATATTTTCCAGCTTTTTCAATCGGATTCTGCTGACATCCTCCGGAAGGACCATATTTATGCACCGCAGCGTAATCGTAACAATCAATAACGTGGTTTCCATTGCAATCCTGAAATGAAAATGAGTAAAATCAAGGAAGGACGTCAGATACAAAATACCATCACCATCACAATCGTAACGCAAAGTAAACACAGATGCAACACTAAACGAATTGGGGAACCACTACGTAATCGAATCTACAGGTAGGTAATATGTGTTTTCATTGCGCATACCGTAGGATATCTGTTGAAATAATTTCCAGCAGTTTTTCTGGCGCATTTTTCGTCGTTAGCGCAATTTTGATAAGCTGTCATATAACAAATTATAACACAACAGTCAGTATCCTAACAAAGGAGAAACAATCATTCAATTCAAAAGTGAAACTTCCAGGCAGATACCTTGAGGAGTAGAAGGATCATCTTTACTACCGTCCACTGTGTGCCTACCACCATCAATCCAGTACGGCTCGGTCATTCTGAACATTCCGCATACGTCGCCGCTGCAATATCTCGACTTATCGCAATTCGAACTCGCCTTGCAAATGCAGTCCAAGCACGTATCGTTTACTTGATAACGTTGAACTTGCGGTACTGTGAAATAATTACGAAAAATCCTAAATAGAAAAAGCTCGAGTGAATTCGAAAAACCTACACAGAAGCATGCACGTTACAAAGCAAACTTGGTAGTTTAAAGTAAATCACAGACAGTGCAAAAAATACCAAATAATCATTGGCGTTCATTGAAATAAAGAAATCAACATTGTATAAAAAATTTACAATCCATACCAGGAGCTTCATAGCCGCAAACAGAATTACTTCTGATACCCAACGTCGCAATCATACACAGAACAACGATAAAAGATGGCAAATGGTACATTATTGCAGATTTATTGGATTCGATGTTACCTCGATAAAAAATACTATGTACGATTTTTACAACGTATGTTATGTTGAAAATCAGAAGAACCATAACATACCTAAGCAACGAACGAGGTATAAACACAGCAATGAAATACTTAAGTAGGTATTTTCGCTCGCTATGCAGTTTTAAATATGGTCCAAAGAGCAAACAAATCATTGATTTATTTGCAATTATAATTCATTCGTTTCTACGTAATCATTTGACTTCGTTAGCATATTATGAATGTGCTCCGCTTAACCTTGTAAATATAAGTTATTTTAGAGAAAAAAAACTATTCCTATTCAACGTCATCTTTTTAGGTAAATCTTCTACAATAATTATTGGCTATTGAGATCTGAAAAGGTGTGCTATTTAAGAGGCTTTGTTTTCATTATTTTTCATCATTTCATGACCAGTTCTTTTTCTGTCTTCCGCTTTAGAAAATTTTTACTCAAAATTTGTAGTTTAATATAATGCTAAAGTTGGTCATCTGTATCAAAAAAATAATTAGGTATTCATCTTGAATATTCATCTCTCATAAGAGTACATCTATAAATTTCCAAGATAAGTAGTATAACTTTCAGACAAAATGGATAACAGATTACTTACTCTGGAGTGTCCTTTCAACTGGAATTTAGAGCAATGGGATTCAAAGAGATGCTTAGTCTTCAAAATGTTAGCTAATTTGAATGATAACGAATCGATATTTCACTTCCAGCAGTAAGTGAAGTCACCTAACTCAACTCAATCTCAACTGATAGGAAAACCCCACAAATACCTACTAATCTCTTCCGTCCATTTTCACTTTTCTTGATTCAGTTTCGTTTTCTACATCTTATGCATTTATCTGGCTACCGCTAAAAGATCTATTGAAGAAGGCTGGAACTTATTGATCAGTTACGAACACGTTTACGGATGTCTGATATCGAACGAACGTATGTCATCGTACAAGACAGCTTTTAAACATATCGTTTGGAGTTGTTTAGCATTTGTTTTATCGTACATGAAAAAAGAAGAAGAATTAAATACGGTACTCGAATCGAACAACCAATTGAAAACGACCAAACAGAAGATTATTATTACGATAAACCTTTTCATCGTATAGGTATTGAACAAGATTCCGCCTTTGGACTCTATCGATGACAAGAACAAAGCAGCCATATTAGCTGTACGAGCGGCTCTAATGCACGAATTCGGTCCGAACGCTCTATCAGTTGAAATGACCCGAGAAGCATTAGCCTTAGATCCTGACCAGGCGGAATGGTGGCATTTGCATGGTAAAGGCTTGCAAAGATACAGGAAATATGCTCGTCGATACGACAAACCCAGCGAAGAAGAGCTTCGATGTGCTGAGAAAGCAGTGCAAATGTATCCCAAGTCACCCTTATACATGGTCCTTTTGGCTCGCAGTTACGCCGAAACTGTTGTACATATTTTTTACGAGTATCCGAAAATACCACCCGAGCTAAAAGACGTTTATTACAAAATGAACATGGCAGTTCTGCAACTGCTGAAGTAGGTTTCTATGCTTAAACATTTCCATTTCAGTCGAGAGAATTGTCGTTTGAACGATAAATAAATAATTGCAGGGCAGCAAAAGAACTTAGTAGTGATTCGTGGCACGTACTTTATCGATGCGGCTTCGTATACTTGAAATTACCCAAACCGTATAAGAATCGCTTAGAAGCGATCAGATGTCTAGAAAGTGCCCATAAAATCCGTCCTCGAGAAGCAACCATTAATCACCACCTAGGCACCGCTTACGGACTATCGGGTATGTTCCGCGAGGCTGTAAATTATTTGGAAAAAGCTTTGCAAGATAACATCTACGGTGCACTTCTGGACTTCGTTCGGTATACGTTGAAATTCAACGATACCTTCAACGTGACCAAGTTCTTGGACGACAATTACGAGAAATTTACCAACGACGAAAGGGCAGACTTGCTTTGTCAAAAAGGATCTTATCTGATTATCGTCGAACGAAACATCTCTGAAGGATTGAATTGTTATTTGAAGGCCATGAAGGTTACCGACAACGTTTATCTTTTAGAGGTAAATAGTAGATTTTCGAATATTAGATCGACGAGTTAGGCAACGGATTAATTCGCCTACGATTGCAGAAACATTTACCGGTGATCGCTCTACATTTTGTGGAATTTGGTAAAACTCGTAAATTCTCGGTGTACGAACTATCGATGCATTTGGTGCGTAGAATGAAAACGCATTACGTGCCGGTTTGGATCAACGAAAAAGAATTGTATTCGATCATCAGAAACGTCTACCCGAAAGGATTGAACGACACGGTAGATCCGCCGATAACCTTCATTCTCAACATTTTAGGATTGCTTTAAATTCTAACATCGTCTATGAAGGCGGTTTACCTGTAGGTATAGTTTTCGAACACTGCACAAATAAACGATTTGAATATTGAAAAAACACAGCCGAGTTAATTCGGAGAATAATTTTAATACAAAACATACTATACACGAAATCGATTTTTTTTTTTTTTTTAAAGATTTATATACAGGTACTTGATACAGAACTCGGATGTTTGTTCCACATTGAAAAAATAAAGCGCGAATATTAGTGCAGTGGGTTGGAGAAAATTAATGAAAGTTGACTTTTTATCATTTGAGACATTTTTCGAAAAATACTTGACCGACGTATCCTCCTTTCATAGCCTTCTGTACGTTTTGCTCGAAAGTTCGCCTGTTATTTTGTAACACTTCGGCAGCTTCTTTATTGAGAGGATCTTCCGGATTGGGTTCCTGCAAGAAAAGATGCTTATCAACTGTATGCTTTCGAAGCACATGAAAAGATTTGTCGAATGAACCGTATACACACCAAAAACAAGTATTGCAATCCGTAAACAATCGAGTTGATAGTTAAAACTGGCTTCCAGTCTTCTCGTAAAATATTCAAGCATACGTTTCCTTCTAAGTCAATATTCGGATGATAAACCGTCGTTTCGCATTTAACCTTAGGTGGTTCGTGGGGATAATTAGGACCCACTTTAAAACTGAACATGAACTTGCCTCCTTTGTAAAATCCCTAGAAATTACGAACGCAAAAATTAAAATAACAACGAAGTTCGGGCAAATGAGTCACACCATGAAAACACACGCTTACCTCATCAGGAGCGATAGTAATTTTAAAATTTAAAAAATCATCAGGATCTGGAAATATGGTGTTGCAGGTTTTTGGTAAATTCAATTCGTTTATATCTGTAACCAAGGATAGATTTAATAATGAACGTCGAACAAAGACAGTTGTTCGATTACTTCGTCGTAACAAACGTAAGAAGTGATAAGCAATTTAATACCTTTCGTAATTCTTAACTGCGCAGCCGAGGATCGTTTCTGAGTATTTTTCGGAGCTGCTTCTCCGTCTTTTTTCTGCTGTTTCAGGGAAAATAGTCGTATCATCTTTAGGCTTATTTGATAACTGTAATTTTCATTTATGCTGTACGGGCAATGGTGATGAAAATATGGAACTAAAATTTTCTACACTTACAAACTAATATTATACAGTTTCGTGTTTCGCAAACGGTTTACTTATGACTATAACTTAACGATAAAACTACGACACACTTTTTCAGGTTATTCTAGATTCTCATTTTCAACTTCAACAACAGCAAACTTTTTATCTTCTGCAGCGTTTTCAAGGGGATGAAGGAGGGAAAAATCCTTTCAGTAATTTTCCTGCAAAGTTGTTATTTGTAATTTCGTGGTAATTTTTTGTGTACGAGAATGATTGGTATATGCAATTTTTTTATCTAATAATAAATTTCTGGAAGATTTTGAATAGAAAAATATATTTTTTGAATAATTTTTTCGTTTATTCGTGATCAAAAATTTATTTTTCGTTTCCTTTTTATATTAAAAAATTTGATTGAAATATTGTTGTTACAGATTCACGAACACTTGTCTTTCACCGATAAAAATATGAAGATAAAATTTCCAACAACCACTTCCCGTTCCTCCTGGCAGCGCTGACACTCGACAGCCTGACAGGCATCTGACAGGCCTTATAATATTAATTTTGTATTTTTTAGGTATTTTTCCAAAATTTCAGCGCGCTCTCTGCCGAACATAAAAAAAAGCAGTGACTTCCAATGACGTCAAAGCTTCGTCCATCAATGAAAACGAAGCAAATTGCATTATCATCTTATCCGTAATCGGACTTGAGAAAATTGAAGTCTCGATTCTCGAAGCACTTTTTACGAATACGATAGTACTTGTTTTTTGTTTTCATTCATTCGCGTGTAAAGTACATATCACTATTTAGTAATGTAAATGTGGTTAATTTGAATCAAGTTTCGAAATCATTAGTGCCATTAACCCGTCTAGTGATCCTATCGCGAGTTTGGATTGTATGGAAGAGGAACCATAATGGGTGCATGCCAATGCAAATGTTGTGTGTCTCAAGACGAAGACAAATCCAATTTGTCAGCATACGAAGCGCCCAGTTCCAGTCGGAGTAACAGCGTCCTCGGTATAAATGCCAGTTCGCCTTTTGGCAGGGACAGAAGAAATTCCAGTTCCAAGAAAAATTCACACACTCCGAAATTAGTCGATAATCTCATCCTGCAGACGTTGAGTATTATCGGAAAATTAGGCCTTTCTGGGTTAGTTTTTTCGCTCATTTTAGTAACGTATGATTTCGATATTCGGACCATATTCAACCGTACGTTATTCTTCGTTACATTTCAGCTATAATCAAGAACCACCCGATGTGTTGCAAAAATTACATGTCATCGGTGATCAAGAAGAAGGCTGGTTGCAAATAATCATATCGATGATCAACATCGTCCCAGTAGACGACCCGCTCGGTCCAGCTGTTATTACCGTAGTTCTAGATGACTGTCCTTTACCTAATAAAGTGAGTAATTTCGTAACACCGTCGCCTTCCAACCGTTTAATTACTCTTTTATCTTAGCAGCTTTCTATAATGATGGTTAATTTCTAGTGCTGTTATATAAACTTCCAACCGCTACAAACGTTTTGTTTTGTTTCGTTTTCTATTATTATGATTATTATTACGTACGGAAAGCTAATTGTTTACTAAACATCGTCGTCGAATGCGTTATGTAATTTGGTTTATTTTACAGGACACCGTGTTGAGACTCACGAAAATGTTGAATTTATCCAAGTACGCGTCGTATCGAATACGTAAAGCGATTCATTACCATCGCAACATCTGCGTTATATTGGGAGTATTGGCGGAAAAACTACCCGGACCTAGTAGCGTGGCCATGTTGACCCCTGGCACATTAGAATATTTAATAACCAACTTGGTATTTATTTCTCATTTTCCTTATTATTTTCATAAAAATTTCGCTACAGCAGCAGCACCCAGTGGTACGGATTAACATCGAATATTATCAATCGTAATTCGTAAATACGTGATGACACTGAAATCAACGTGCACTCGAGTCTCGTTAAGCAAACAAATAATCAATAGATGGCAATTTCGGTTCGATGGTGTATCAATAAGGAAGTAGATATTGATTTTGGTCGCGTTCTAAATGATTTGACAAATATCGTGAATTTTTTTTGTCGCCTCTCGTACTTCGATTCGTTATCTGACACTTGATTTTTACGTCAATGAACTGACCCGAGTATGTTTGGTTTAGTAATGAAAAAAATCTACCGCCGACGATAAAATCGTGTCGTAAAAACTAGTACGCCGCGCCGTATCATTGAATAAACATTCTCGATTCTACTGCGAAAGAATACAATGGGCCAATCGACGAGGTGATGGTTTGTTGACGTTTGATAATAGCAACAAATCCGATTACGTTACAATATCGTCGCGTAATAAGGCAATAGGATTATTTTTTTTCGACGCAATATCGTTGCATTTTCGGAACGTTATTTATAATCCGAAGAAAGAAATTCCGATGTTATTTATCAGCTCGCGTATCAGATTTTTTTTCTTACTCCGCAGCAGGGTTTTATTGGCGATTAAAAATAAAATCGTTGCTTTTCCAAAAATACCATAACGAATTTTTTTTTTTTTTTTTTGTTTTAATTTCAGGATCATAAGAAAGTCGATCCGGTTATAACGCTGTTTTCTTTAATAGCTTTAGAAAAATTTGCCCAAATTAGTGAGTATTTGTGTGATGCACTTTATTTTGTAATTTAAATCTTTTTTTAAAAATGCGATAGCGTTCGAACATCGATCATGTTTTGATAAACGTTTCCAATTGATTGCTCCTTTTGAGGGTGTTCAATTGTGGTTATATTTATCGATTCATTTCCTTGTATGTACCTTTCTTCGGCGTTGGTCTATGTAATTGGATGAACAACGTACGAGGAAACAACAGTTAATTCGATTAATGAGATTATCTCTTCATCGATCGACAGCATGTATATTATTATTTCAATGTTCTAATTGATGAAACGAGAAGTAAATCAGTTGAATCAAGCTTCTGCAATTAATTTTTTTTTTTTTGACAATTTTCCAACTTGATAGTGACATTTTGCAAAATTTCAAAAATACGATAAAAATGAATTTCATCCTAACGACACTTGTGAAGTCGTACGATTCTTCAAATTATTCTATTAACGCTGATGGATTCAATCGTGATAATCACGTACGTATTTTTTCAGCTGAAAATAAAACAGTGATTAAGAACTATTTGGATAACGAAGCGAAAAACCCATTATTAGTATTAGAAAATTTAGTTAAATCCGAGAACTATATCGAAGCTCAAGCCGGATTCTGCGCCAGATGGCTCTTGGATAACATATGTAAGCGCATATTTATTTAAAGCTCTGTATCGAGACGTTCCGCCGATACTAATCGTTCAATTAATCATCTGCAGTCCCAGTGAAGGGAAGGAAGTATTCGTACCTGACTGCCGACAACAGTAAACTGAACGCTTTGCTGAATACCAGAGACACCAGCGAATATTTGAAACTTTCGCCGGATGGGATCGAGGTAAGTGTCCACAATAAACGTACCTAGGTCTTGTAATCGATCCTTCAAATTTACTCGTACCGTTCGTGTATGTTGTAGGCTCGATGCGACGCCTATTTATTCGAAAGTGTTCGATGTACGTTCCAAATAAATCACGGAATCTGGTACTACGAAGCGACGATCTTGAGCAGCGGGGTTATGCAGATTGGCTGGGCTACGATGAATTCGATATTCAGAAATCATGTAAGGTTCTCAATTTCACCAAGACTGGTGGCTGATTACGTATCAGAACGATCGAGATTTCAAACTGGATCCTTCAATTGTACTCGAATATTTTTTACAAGTTACCTTCGGTGGTCTGGTCGAATAATCGTTGGCCCTCCCCCGCCTCTGAAGGATACTCTTTGCCAAACGAGCGAAGGGACACTCGTAAAAAAAATTAGGAACAACATCGCAGAAACCAATTCGAAATATTGATCGTTTCCGATGATAAAATCGTCGAACTATTCTAACCGAAGTGCAATTTTTAGGAAGGTTACGGAATCGGCGACGATGAACATTCGATATCGTACGACGGATGCAGACAGCAGCTGTGGTATACTGCTCTGAACGAAGCTATCGATACGAGACCTCCTTGGCAGCCCGGAGACGTCGTAGGGTGTCTGATCAATGTACCAGAGGAATACGTTTCGTTCTATTTAAACGGGCATTTGGTCACTAAAAATAGCCAGTTGTTTTCGTCGGCCAGGTACTGTTACGTTCGACGAGTTTATTGGTTTCTTGTGGTGTCCGGTGTTATTGACGAAGGGATCGGCTTGTTGACAGGTGCGGATTTTTCGCAGCTGCCAGTTTCATGACATTTCAACATTGTAGATTTAATTTCGGTCATAAGCCGTTCAAGTATCCGCCCTTAGATGTGAATTTCTCCACATTCAACGATCATGGTTGTCTTTCAGAAAGCGAACGTTTAGTTCTGCCTAGGTTCGTTGAAATTTATATGGAGACCATGCTCTTGAACAAGAAACTCGAGGGGTTTACAATTTGTTTACTTCTATTTGCAGACACGTACAGTTTAAACAAATCCAGAACCTTAGTATATTAGAAGATTCGTGCACGTTGTGTTTCGATAACAAAGCCACAGTCCTATTAGAACCCTGTCGGCATAGGTACTGATAATTTTTTCATTTTCATCGCCGAAAGGTTTAAACAACGAAATGGACGTCGATCGATGATTATTTTTTAATTTTTACAGTGGATTCTGCCTTCAATGCTCGAAACAGCTGACACGATGCCCGGTCTGTAGAACTGAAATTGACGAAGTGACTGAAGACGAAACGTTAATTAATATATAGGATAATATTACACGCGGTTTAATTCGTCGTGTTTCATATCATTGTGATAATTAGGCGTATTATGAATTTTACTATCAAATTTTAACTTTTCCCATTTCCCTCTTCATTTCAGGTCTTGTTTTCTGTATTATTTTTTTTGCCCTTTTCGTATGTGTATGTAAGTCTCGTCTTCGTAATATTTTTTCTTTTTTTTTTGTTCTTTTGTTTTGTACGTGGTTTTTTTTTGTAAAAAATTTGATTTTGATAGAGGATGGACGTAATTTTCGTTAGCGAGCGTTTGAAAAATGTACGTTACCATATTTTATACGTGTATACTTCGTTTTATTAATTTTTATTATTGTTAGTTTTGTATTACGATGTTGAGTATGTGTGTACGTGGAGGATAACGTTTGACGTTATTGGATTTAGTTCGAGAAGATGAAATGGGATCGACTTGAGATGCCGGCGAGTTCATATTTTTTTTTTCAGTACTAGTCACAACTCACTTTCGTTGAGTAATTACGGGTATGAAAATTTATTCGACAACATTGTCTGTCTGTTGTAATACTCATATGTATACATTCCTTCGTGCAATATGCGATATTATTTAAAGTAAGGTAAGCTGTAATAATATATAGTCTAATTTGATAGTTCGATTACGCCGCATTTACCTACTCCTACTTTGGCGCTACGAGTTCGTGTACATATTTCGAAAGGTTGCTGGATTGAAATTCCCGAGTATTAACGTGGTTATGGCTCTCATACAGGGACGGCTTAGCAGATCGTCGCTTTATCGTGATTCCTTTTTTTTCTAAAAGATTAATAATTATTTGTTAATTTTGCTGTAGAATTTTTAGATATTTTTTTGTGCCCATTGTACATAATTATATATGACTTGATTGTATTATTTCTCTTTTTAAAATTATTTAATTATTTAAAAAAAAGTGTATAATTCTATATAAACCTAAACGATAATGCTGCTTTTTATATGATGTAATAAAATGCAATTGTGTATCGAGCATTTTTTTAACCAACAGGGTCGTAAAGTAGCTTTCTTTTTGTGAATGTTTCTACGAGATAGTTAGATTTTTGATAGGATGTAAAATTATGTACAATATTGATGATCAAGATGGAGAAGTATTTTTGTATTGGATCTTTTTTAAAGATATTTTAACCGTGTTCATGTTTTCCCTAATGCCTAACCCAAGTGATCGGACGACTGGTCTTCGCACTACAGTGAATTATACTTTGTGTTATACAGATGGACTTGTATATCATTTTCAAAATGAATGCGTTTCGAATACTTTTTATTTTTGAACTATCATTGTTAATACTGTTATTGCGATACCAATACAAAGATTTCTCTGTTGTAGGGATCATTTCGGCGAAAAAAGTTTAGTTCAGAGAAGCGAAAATCGAAGATCCAACGGATGTTCTATTAGCAGCTGAGCTGTCTCCTTTCAAAATTGAAGGCTGTGCTCTGATGAAATACAATGGATGAATTTCCACAGTTTAAAGTTGTGCTTAATTTTACAATAAATAATTTTTTAAATGGGAAAATTTTCAAATTTCTGAAATTTCAATCAATTTCGCAGTTCCAGACATCCAGAGTTCGTGATCGTGTCGTTGAAAACAAAATGTTACACAAGGCTGCAACAATGTTGACTGTATTGAAGGTGAATCAGGGTCGGGCACGGATCATCAAAATTTGATCCGGATCACGGATCACGGATCATGCAGGGAGAAAATGATCCGGATCACGGATCACGGATCATTTGAAAAATGTGATCCGGATCACGGATCACGGATCACTCGAAGGAAAATGATCCGGATCACGGAT